>JBBPLF010000385.1:0-28906 GCA_038089615.1 Aureoboletus auriporus
AGGGGAGAATTTTTGTCGAAAACATGTTGTGGGATTAGTAATCTACCGTACATTTTCCGAGTCCCGACTGGCAACCTGTTCGGAGATTCTCGGCCCTGCGCATGACCAATCTGCCAGGCTGTCCTTTCAAGTTTACACTGTCTGCTATCCCAACAGCAAGGTACTCTATTGGCTAATTCTCATGGAAGGGTCTGTTCCTACATGGAATTTGAACGTTATACGTTGTTATGATTTCAAGTTGTTGCGTATATACATCGTTCGGGAGATCATGGGGAATCGGAACATTTATTTGCATATATTTGGGATATGCATCGACGCCACGATGACGTAATCTCGGTTCCATCCATAGTGGGACTTGCTACACTTGAAACTCCGCCCGGTAAGTCCCACTACGGATGGAGCCGAGAGTACCATGACGGTAATTAGGGATATGATGACCGTACCCTCTGCCAGTGATTAATCGACGATCCCTTCAAGGACGCTTGATTACGTTTTCCTTTATGTGCCTGCCAACATAGTCTTGAAGCAGGTGCGAAGTGACCTCACCTTGCTGCAACACTAAGTTGAGCTCGATCATCCTCGATGAGCTGAGTTGCAATTGGGCAGGCCTATACGATGAACCGTCTCAGGTGAGTATCTACTATTCAGTATGTAAGTACCCTATACCCTTCCTCCTAGCCTTACATTTTCCCTCTATGACCCTTCTTCATGTGCAGGCATACCACTTTACCACTTTCGAATTGCTCCGAGAAACTAACTCGAAGACCAGTAGACACCGGATAAGAATCGTACCCCATTCCTAAGCGATTGTTTTGACAGTTTTGTGAGCACCAGCACTGCTGGAAAATCAGACCCCCCTCTTACAGTAGCTTCTCGGCTGGTATACCCAAACACTATAAAATGTCCAGCAGTGTCTTCCGCTGGCATCCACTTCCAGGTTCAGCATGGGGCCGTTTCTCGCACTCTCCCTGGTTCTGTTCGCAACATGCGCCTTTGCCGGCCTTTCGAGCTTCAGCCTTTCACTGACCAAGGTCAAAGTCAACAGAAATCGTACTCGTGCTGCCCTGGGCAGTCGTAGTGCAGCTAATGCAGCTGTTAATGTTCCAGTGGACAACCAGATAACCTTTTACACAACGAGTATCGGTATCGGGGAGCACGTGACATCCTATAATCTTCTTCTTGATACCTCCTCTGCGAATACTTGGTGTGGGTGAGTGTGGATCACCGATTAGGCCATATGCATTGATTCCAAGATACGATATTTGTTGTAGCATTGGCAAGCCGTATGAGCGAACAGCCACCAGTATTTTCACAGGAAATTCTGTAAATCTCAGTTACGACAGTACTAGTTTTGGAGAGGGCAATTTCAGTTTCTCAGGATTGGAGTGTAAGGACCTTGCAATCTCATGTGCCCCTAGATTATGTACTAATGATGGATAGATTTGGACCAGGTGACCATCGCACCCGAAATTGTTATCAAAAATCAATCAATAGGTGATGCACTCTCATCTGTCGGTTTCAATGATATACCTGGTCTTGATGGTGTGCTCGGGTTGGGGCCCGTCGAACTTACACGGGGCGCGCTCTCACTTGATGAAACTGCAACGACTCCAACGGTCATGAATAACCTCGTGTCGCAGGGACTTGTGAAGAACCCAGTGCTGGGTATTTACCTCTCCCCCTACTCAGGGAATAACGGTGACACAGGTGTGAATATTCAATGTCTGATCCTTGCTATCGTTAAGCATGAAATCCGTAGATGGTGTATTGAGTTACGGAGGGACCGATCCCAGCTTGGTATGGATGAGTTCTTGTCTCTTGATTCTCAACTGGCTCATATGAGGCGTATACAGTACGAGGGTGACGTGACGTACGTTCCTGTGACAAACACACACCCATCTAGCAAATACTGGGGTATCGACGTGACTTCGGTTACTTATGGAAACCACACAATCATCCCCAGTGCCACTGCTGGGATCGTCGATGTTAGTACCCCATGTATGTTATGTTTTCTTTCTGACTTTGGTATGATACGTGACTAAACATGAGCATCCTTTTTATTGAGGGCTTCTCTTTTCGGACGATCTCTTTGATATATACCTGCAAGCAATCCCAGGGGCAAAGTACAATTCGACTTTGAGTCTCGTCGAAATCCCTTCTAGTTCTATCGCGTCCATGCAACCTCTCAACTTCACAATCGCCGACAAGGTGTTCACTTTGGACGTCCCAGCCCAGCTCCTGCCACATGCCGAATACGCGGGATGGGGTGGAGCTCCTGGCAAATACTACGGTATGGTCATCCGCTCAGGGTCCCCTAGTGGACAAGGGTTGGATTTCGTTTTGGGAATGCTATGGATGGAGAGGTTCTACACGGTCAGTAGCGGATCGTTTGGAGAAGCTCCATACGCTCATTGATCACTTGTGCAGGTCTTGGACGCGGACGCCCATCGCATCGGATTTGCGCAAACGTAGGTCATTTCACTCTATTTCAGGTTGAGTTAGACCTGAGCTCGTTTACAAAGGAACAACACTTGTACCTCGCCTCCTTGAGGAATCAGGATGTCCTATCTAGACGGTGTTTCTATGTTTCTTTGTCGTCACAACCAAATTCTTTGATGCATATTATTCTTGGACCGTTTCCGGACCAGACATCTGGGGAGGAAAATTGTTTGTAACTCGAAAGTGTTATCCATTACAAATCCTCTTATATGAATGGTCACGAATTTCTAGTAACACACGTACATGCGAGGTGAGCGTCGCCTTGATACTAAACAACGATGACTTGCACACACATCGCCTGGTTTGCAACGATCCGCTGTAGCCTTGTTATATTAGTGTCATGAAAGGGGTGAAGCAGATGAAGAGGAAGGTCGGGCAAGCATGGACAGCCCGCGAGGGCGCAATGGCGCAATGGCAGTCGCATGCAACACCGCAGCTTGGCAAGCTCACGAACAGACCGCTGACACAACAAACCCAAACGCGATGCGCGCGGAACCATCGACGCCAGTGGACAGCCCGCCAGACCCATCAGACTGTCTGCTTGATGAACGAGATGGCCAGACAGCTTGAGAGGGCGGCAAGAAGGCTGAGATGAATGGGTATACGACTAGAGCAACGGATGCTACCAGAGAAGGTCCCGTCGTGACGGACGGCCAAGAGTGTGGTGACGAGCGCGTTGACCGCACACATGCATCCCGACAAACCTGCGACGACGACAATGCAAACGTCAACAGCAATGAGCGAAATCCAGATGCACCCACAGAGCCCCCAGACATAGTAGAGCGTGTGAGGATGGGCATGGAAGAAGTCGAGGGAGTCAAGAGAACGCGCACTGCCGACGAGCGACGTGACACATCAACCAAAAGTGCTCGACGAGCCTCCAAATTGCGCAGACGTCGAAGTCAAACTGGGTGGCGATACCAACGTCGAGCTCGAGAGGGAGGGAATCAGTCCTGCGAACTGCGATATCACACGTACCAGGGATGGAACGAACAGCGCAACAAGCGACGCACGCTGCGACTCACGACAAGACAAGTCGAAACGCGACGGCTAGCTGGACACGAGACGAGTCAGCACAGAGAGTGCAAGCGCCAAACGACTGACTTACCTGAGCCATCCCAACTACCTCATAAGCGCACGCGACTCACTGATCATGTCGATCCACCACGCCGGTCAGAACGACTCGAAACGAAACCTACAGGAGTCAGTCAATCGAAAACGACCTATCAAGTCCTGCTACCACGTCGGAGCCAAACTGGGGAGATTGGGTTTGCCATACATGTTGCATCCATAGCGGATGCAGGGGAAAACGATCCGAGATCGCGATACGCGAACATGACAGCACACAAGTTGGCCGCTTTACACCCCACTGGTACTTCCGTTTGGAGGGTGTTGGGACACTTAGATATGGCTTACGGTGTGGGGTCCAGGCCCCCAAAATGGGTGTGACTGACGTGGTGACTGACACCCAACACACGACGGCGACGCACCAAGTATATCCCCGTCCTATACCACCTAACAGGCATGCACTACTACGAGATGAGTCCGCATAATCAGCTGGAGAGAGAACAATAGTCTTGCGAGTTGCGTACTAAGGACGAAGCGGACGTGTCAGGAGGGCCAAACCGCGATAAGGACCCTCTCAAGAAACTGCAGAGCGCTTACAGAGAGATTCTAGACGAGTCGAGCGAGATGGCAGTCAACGGTCATGTACCAGGCGATGTTTAGAGGCACCAGAAACACCCAGACGACGACACGTGGAGTATCGAAGCGAGCGTGTGGTGTTGAGCGGAGCGCCAGGAGGTCACCAAAGCGGACAGTTGAATCAGCAAGAGTCGCATCCAGGAATGAGGACGAGGTGAACGAGCACGTTCGACGAAGGAACGTGTCGATAGCAGCGCATGTCGTACCCATCAACGACATGGCCTCAGATCTCGCGACTGCCTTATATACATAAGGACGCCGGAGCCCAAAAACACGGCGCTCTATGAACCGCCATGGGAACCTGATGGACATCGAGGGTTCGGGGGACCTGCTTCAGCTCATATGACACATTGGCGCCTGCTCATCCGGATCACTTTACCTGTAACGATTTGTACAGGTGATCTATTCGAGTGAGCGAAGGAGACAAGAACGGACGTACTCAAGTATGGACTCTCTGGATAGCACGAACGTAAAAGTAGAAATAATATTATGCCTCATCGTCGTGCTCAGCGCTCAGGGATAAAGACTATTGCGCACCTTGATTGTTTTCATCATTATGACCTGCACGATGACAAGTGAGAATAGGCGCCTATGATGGGAAGCGATTCAATAGTGACACGTGGATGCCAGGCGGACTGCCACTGGCAGGAAGCAAGCACGCTTTCCTCTTCCGCCACTCTGAACACTAATATGCATTTCCTGCGCGGGAAAAGAATGGTGAGCACGCGGGGCAATGAGAGAGACGATGCTGACGAGAAGCTAAGAATCAACTCTGAAGGGGAGCAGACCTTCCTCGAGCAACAGTCGGTGAGATGGAGTGGGAATAGCCCAAGGTGAGAACCTGATGGGCGAAGTGAAAGCGTGATACTAACGAGGCAAGAGTCCAATAGAAACGAGTCGTCCACCATCGTTGAGGACCGGGAAGCGAAAGTGATTGAAATCGATTGTGGCGATGTCTGGGGACTCGCATTCTTCGCGAACGGAGAGCACTTTGTGAGCGGTGGCACAGACAGCAAGATTTGGCATTGGCGGGTGAAAGATCGAAAGGAGGTGGGGGCATCAATCGATGCGGGGGGTTGGATTTGGAACGTCGCGGTCTCGCAGGATGGAAAGTGGATCGTGAGTGGGGGTGACAACGTGATGGTGTGGGATGGAGAGAACCTGGAACAAGTGAGGGTCATTCAACGACACAGGGGTAGTGTGCCCGCGGTGGACATCTCACCGGATGGGACGGAAATCGCGAGCGGATCGGATGACAAGACTGTCTGCGTCTGGTCGCTCTCGAGTGGCAAACGACTGCTGGGCCCCTTCAAACACGACTACAATGTGGGCGGAGTCAAGTTCTCCCCGGACGGAAGTCTCCTCGCTACTGCGACGCAGAACCGCAATTTTATTCGCGTCTACGACACTCTGGATGGTCGCCTCCGAGTCGACTTTCCAATCCAAGTCAACTCGTGGAACAATCAATCCCTCGCCTGGAAGAGCAACAGCAAGCAGCTCTTTGCCTTGTCTCACGACCGCGACATCCACTGTCTTGACGTCTCCCCCCACACGACGCTCTCGAAATGGCCCATTCAAACAATGCTTCGTGAATCTCCCTTGCAAGCGACGGGTTATTCATCACAGCCTCTGACGACTCATCGGTCTCAATCTGGGACAGTACTACACAAAAAAATCGGGTCCGTCATTCACGACACAGGTCCTGTCTTATCCACGGCGATCTCAGCAAACCACCGGCTTGCGACCGCTGGGCGTAAAAATGAGCTTGCAAAATTTCCATGATTTCCTTCCCCCTTCTTACTTTGACAATGTATGGACACCTACATAAAATGTAAGATTGTTTATTCACCATGTTCACAGAACATTCTCGACAGCCAGCATACTGAGCACAGAGGGGTTGAAACGACCACCAAGTCCCCTCGTGCACAACATGAGGATTCAAGCTCAAGTATGTCCCTCAGCACCTTTACTCCACTTTGCTAACGCCTGTGTTCATCAGAGAAGATGGAAAATCTTGAGGAAACCGTCCGACAAAATCCAATTCGCCGACGTTTATAACATGGCGAAAAAAAATGAAGAAAGCCTCGTGGAGAGCAGTGGGTTCATTCCCATATTGCCGTGGGCTTCCTCTTGTTGATTTCTAGCATCGTGAAGATGCCATCGTCAACCAACTCCGCACCCAAGTAACCCAACTTGCTAATTCCCAACAGAAAGCCGATAGCCTCCTTTGTGCATACAGACGAAAACACCAATGCGAGACCCTATATGCGCGCGGCCAGGTTCTTGATGCCGCACAATTGAGATTGCAGGAACTGCAACCGATGACATGAAAGCCGACCCACTTATGATGGACTGGCTTCATGGTGAGTTTTGTAATCTTACATAACAGTTCACTGTTCAATTCCTGTAGATTTTAAGAACAAACTAGACTCGGGAAATGGTCGGCGTTTACCCTAGATTGCAGGAACTGCAGCGTGAAAGCTGACACACTGATGCATGGGCTGGCTTTCTGATCAGAGATAACAGTTCACTGTTTAATCCCTGTTCTCAGGCTTTACAGACACATTTATCGACGAGTTGGAGAGAGAACTGGAGACGAGGCGTCGCGGAACGAGAATCAGGACAATGCACTTATAGCCCACTTAAGGGTCATCGGCGAGGACAACGATGGGGATGGGTAGAATACAAATGGACAGTACGAATGAACGTGCGTTGCAGTCATCGTACCTCGAATACTGCGCGTCGATCGTGTAGGTATTGTCATTTAACAAGACTCGGACATCCAAATCCACCTGACTCGCGGGCCGATACCATCCCGATCACTACCTTGGTCCTCCACGTTTCCATGCACCACACCACCCTCATCGTTTACCATTGCTGTCAGTGTCACCTCCCTCATTGTTTTTCATCTCGTGCTCTCCATGAAGTGATCCAAATTTGGACCCACGCAGCACCTGAAGCGCGACCTCCTCGACGTGGACATGCCATGATTGGTCGGTGTATGAGTCAATTTAATTTAATTAAATTCATGATCTGGGTCCAGGTGAGTTCTGCTCCATCCATGTGGCGAAGTTGGCTCGTCGACAAATCTTTGAGCCAGAATCAAAGTCATTAGTCCGAGCCGTAAGCTTCTAACCATGACAGGTAAGGTGCACCCATCCGTTCTTGTTGAGTTCGTCATAAACCCTGGAAATACAGGAGTCCTGTCCTTCAATGGGAGTAACATGCTGGCACCGAGCTGTCTTAGCTTGTTTTACAATCTTGAGAAATGCATCGATGAGTACTCGGTGAGTAGCTGAACATTCTTCGAAGCGCTTCCCCATTTGCTTATACCTATCCTTGCCAAGTCGTGTTTATCTTAATTTGACATTATGGCATACTAGTAGTCAATCACTGCTGCTGCAATGAGGTAAACATCATGCACTGTCGTTACGTGCTATCCTCAATGTTGTCACAGGGTTCATTACCACTGCCTCACTTCCTGTAGACACGATGAGTGTGTGTTAAAGTGCCTCAGGCACATCCCTCCCTGCATACTCACCCCGTCTCAGTTTATGATGTGGTGTTGTTTGGGCATTAGAAAACGACGACGAACTAGTTTCTATGGCATCTGTTATGCATGAGGTAGGGTTTGGGATCTAGTTCCTAGTTTATTAACTTACCCTACAGAGTAGCCTCTCTATCCCTCATCACGACCAAGGGATCGAGGTAGCAGTGCCTGGGACCGAGGAGCGACCAGAGGATGTGCCATTGTTTTCGGACTCTGCAACGTACGCGGAGGACTCGAAGAAAGAAATAGTCATTGCCAGTATGAATCCGTCTCTTTGCCGGTTTGCGTGTTAATGAAAAGGTAGGTATCCGGGCAACGAGCCTCGCTCTGGTCTGAGACGAATTCCTGCCGGCTTTCACGCCGTGGTTCATTACAGTGATCTTGAATACAAAACCGAAAACAAGCCTGTGTCGGCGAATAATGATGTAGTTGAATGGCAAGGGCCAATCCCACTGTGAGATTCCCCTGTGTGGACCGGTGTCAGTGCTAACATGGTTTGCAGATCATCTGATTTGACTGCCACATTTTCTCTTGCGATCCATGCATCATTTGAATTCCAGCCAATTTTGGGTCATGGGGAGCAGCTGTGAGAGTTAGAATTTACCGTGAATGAGTTGCTGGATTGCAGTGGAAAGGATATTCGTGAGTAGGATGACGTTCTGTGTGTGCGGGTCGAAAACTTATGTTCAATAGCGTTTACCTTTTCCCCAAATGACGGGGTTATATCCCCTTGTTCCTCCCTTTGAGTAACTGTCGGACAACAAAAATGCGAGAGCAGCAACTCAGCGTCAAGGATTCTCAAACCTCATTCCGTAAGTATATGGTTTACTCGACGACTTCCTTGTAGATTGATGAATGTATGCCCGCAATTAGCCATAGAGTCTGGAGGTCAGTTGGAGCATGTGACAAACCATGGCCACAGCGCCCATTTGCGTTATCGAAAATACGAGGGAAAAGGCGATCTGGAGCATGCAAATGAACGATTTCAGCATGCCCTCGATACTTGTCCAAAGAACCATTCTTGTCGCGCGGCTGCCGAGTCAAACATGGCGACCGCAAAAGTTATCATTGCCGGGTCTACGATGCAAAATTTTCCCTCCACATCGCATACATGTTGTATCACAACGTCCTTGAGAAACGGCCCGTCGGTCACCCTGACAAACCATCCACGCTAGCCGTGGTCCTTTTGGCGAGGTTCGAGGAGAGGTGGGATAAAGTCGACAGAACACAGACTGGAGCACTTTTGCTTTGCGGCAGGCCGCAACCTTGAGCTCTTTAGAGAGTCACGAGCAACAAACTGCCATTTTCATGCAACAACTGCACTTTGAATGTACGATTGACCCGGACGCAGCCCAAGCGGGCGGTCAAGCATTCATGGAGCAGCACCCCGCGCCACCCTCAACAGATATGGATCCATTGGAATTCAGCGTGCAATCATTGCAGCTCTTTGAAAAGCACGGCGATTTATCCGACCTACAACAATCCATCTCAGTGTTGAAGGCATCCACCAGGTCCATATCACCTTGGGATAGCCGATACTTTGTAGGCTTGGCGAAACTTGGTGTTGCGTTATCGCATCGATTCAGTCGCCTAGGGGACCTGATTGACCTTGAAGAATCAATATGGAGGCAACAGGACGCTCTCAACCTTACCCACAATGGTCACACTTCCAAGCCTGGGTGTCTGAACAACCTTGGCATTTCCTTCCTGACTCGTTTCCAGTGCCTTGGGGAGCTCAATGGTCTTGAGAAAGCAATTCCAAGGCAACAAGATACTATCAGCCTTACCCCTGATGGTCACGCTAAAAAGTCTATGTACTTAGCCATCCTTGGCACCTCCTTCGTGGCTCGTTTCCAGCGTCTCGGGGAGTCTGGTAACCTCGAAAAGCAATTTCGAGGCAACAAGACGCTGTTAGCCTTACCTCTGATGGTCACCCTCACAAGCATGCGTATCTGGACAACCTTGGCACCTCCTTCAAAACTCGTTTCGACCGCCTCGGGAAGATCAGTGACCTTGAGGAAGCAATTTCGAGGCAACAGCCTGAGGACGCTGTCAGTCTTACTCCCGACGGTCACTCTGCCAAGCCTACGTACCTAACCAACCTTGGCAACTCCTTCAAAACTCGTTTCCAGCACCTCGGGGAGATCAGGAACATTGAGGAAGTAGTTTCGAATGGCAACAAGACGCTATTGACCTTGCCCCTAATAACTACCCTGACACGCCTGTTTGTTTCGCCAGTTATAGGAACGTACCTAAACAACCTTGACACCTCCTTCAAAACTCGTTTCGACCGCCTCAGGGAGATCCCTTCCCTCAAACAAGCAATTTTTACCTTTGTCCCTTGCTGCTTGTGCCTGTGGGTCCTGTTACTGTTCGTTCTGGTGCATCATTAGAATGGATTATCTGTGCTCGTGTGTTCTATACCATGAGTCTCTCTTTCATGCATATTCCATAGCTATCGATCTCTTTCCTCAACTCGCATGAGTTGGTCTCTCGCTTACACATCGTTACCATGAACTTCGAGCTACCGGTGTGGTCCGCGACGCCGCAGCCGTAGCTTTAGATTCTGAGCGCCAGGAATGGCAGCGGAGTGGCTTGAACAAGGTCCTTCTCAAGCTGCCCAACAAAACGCCAGCTACTCCTTCTCGCTTCCTACTCGTTCATCCGCGTCTTCAATCGGACTCCCACGGGTTTTTTTGGTGTCCAGGCCCCTATACTTGCGTAGGAGCATTTTCCTCGGACCGGTGCACCCGCCTTAAGTGCATTAGATATGGCAACACATAATATAGATACATTGTTTTGTTAATTAAGCGGCCCGGGCGCCATGTCGTCCCACTACTACTAGTAGTGCTAGTAGTAGTATGTTCACTATCATGATCATGATCATATTCTTGATATGCCAGTATTGACACCTCTAGTAGCAGTAGTAGTCAGTAGCAGCACTGGGCTTTTAACTCGATTTCTGCACCTGCCGGCATGCTTGGTACCCTCCAAAGTGATGATAGTCACGGTGGCCAGTGGCGGGTGGCCAGTGGTGCGCAGCCAGTGGCAGGTGGCTAGTGACTGGCTGGCCCAGGTGGCCTGTTCCCACGTGAGGCAATGGCCAGTGTTATGTAATGACGTATCATATCCTCGATATGGTCAAACAACACCGTTGGATGATACTAACAATTAGATTTTAATTTTTGTTGTAAAACTGTGCTTATTACCTTGGAATGGTACGCTAGGCCACGTTTTTCAATTGCTCAGTATTGGCTCAAATTGCTCAGGCAGCCAGGGAGGCCCGTAGCAGTGTAGCTTGCGCTTCAATTATAATTACAAGGTGCTGGTCTCCCATGTTGTTGGTTATTACTAATAAGTTCTAATTTCTGGGCATGCTTCCACTGATCATTAGAACACCAGCCAGATAAAAATGTAATACTCCAATCAAACTCCAATCAAATTCTCAAGTCAAATTCTTGATACGCTTACATTCAATGTGACTGCAAGATGTTTGCCAATATTTCAATTCCCTACTGTCGTTGGTTTATATGTGGGTTGCACCCTCTTCCAGCATCTGTCTGTGAAGCCTCACCTTGTCATTTCCTGTTGAATACCAGCCACCAGTACCATTCAAGTTTCACGTGTTCCTCCTACCTACCATATGGCGTCCACTGCTACTGTGCAGGCATTTTCAGGCATCCTGATGAATAATTATGTGTCCCGTATGCCCGTTTATTGTCAAGTTGCCGCTTGAATTGACCTTACTGTTCTTTCTAGTTGCTAACCTCTCTGCTGTCGGATATGACTATAGTAAGTGACACATCTGAGTATACTTCATGTCATGCAAGAAATTTATGTCAGTCCTCACTCTCTCTGATGAAGTACTGTATGTATCACATTATTTGCATTTTTTCGTGTAAATCTGACAGGCTGCAAATCTCCCCAGATCGAATATATTTGGGTCAGTGGGTATTTATCCGAAATCATGGCAATGGAGTATTCTGATATGGTTACAGAACAAACCATGAACATGGTCGTCTACATTGTTCCTTGTGGTTTGAGTCCAGACCATGTTTGCAAATTTCTACTAATCATTGACTTTCAGGCACGATACTCTGGGCTTTTTTTTGTCATGTAAGTTCACTTGGGTATTTGTCATGATAAATATCTACTGATTGGTGACCCTGGCCTAGAATCAATTCCATCTGTGTGTCTGAACCTTCAGATTATTGGGTTGTTTAGCTGACTTAGTCGAATGAAAGGGGGGAGTTCACTTCTACCTGGCCCTGAAAAGGTGATTTCGTATTCCATGGTTTTATAATCCATTAAATATAGGATGCTTGACTCCCGTAGACGTATGTGTTTGTGCTTCATTTTACACTGCTCGATAACATATCTGAGTGATTATATTGATCAATCAATCACATTTCAAACTAGCTGTGAGTACACTCATGCAATGTTTTCTCAGGCTCAACAACATTCCCAAAGGCAAAATACTTTATATTTTAGGCTCCTGGGCCTATGTAATTTTCTATGCTAGTGCAGATTGTGAGTTTTATCTCTGTTTAAAAATATGAATCTCATTGATTGATGCAGTGGCAATGGTTCTTCGTGTCTGGGCATTGTATGGTCGATCCAGGTTCATCCTTGGAACTCTCCTCGCGTTTTACACCTCCCAAATCATCTCAAATTCAATCTATTGT
Organism: Aureoboletus auriporus; assembly: GCA_038089615.1. NCBI lineage: Eukaryota > Fungi > Basidiomycota > Agaricomycetes > Boletales > Boletaceae > Aureoboletus > Aureoboletus auriporus. The sequence goes on from JBBPLF010000385.1 coordinate 12,439, forward strand.
ATATTTGTGAGCTTGATAAATCAGTCCATCCGTATGTGTAACTTGTCTCTACATCATCCACACTATATTAACATGATATATTCCGTTCTGCCTACGATATAGAAACCTTTCAATTGCTTGACCTTTCTTTTTGCACAGAGAACCCTCCAACTACTTGGATCATTTCGATTTATATTTCCATCGCTTTCCAGTTGGCTCTCAGCGTATTAATGTTTCTCTTCGTCGTCAATCAATTCATCAGGGAGGTACTTCAAATGTACAGAGTCTCACGGCATTTCCGCCTGAATCATTATATGAACCTTCTTGTGAGAGAAGGTACAGTCTATTTTTTCGTGTAAGTATGTCCCCATCACGTCGTTCCTTGCATCTCATCTTCCATGGATATAAGCTAACAACGAGCTACTGTGGATAGGATTCTGGCACTCACACTTTTCGACGTGCTGCAGATTACGGGAACCATTTCACCGTTCAAATGGCAGGCTATAGTACTGGGGATAATGGAAAACATACTTCCCTTTGCACTGACCCCCCGATTCATCTTGAACTTGCGGAAACTTTATGCGCGGGATCTTCGAGGCAGATGTGGAAGCGACATCGACACAGCGTTCGGTTTGGGATTATCGTCTAGTCATAGCACTGGTGTGAGTGTGATGATGTTTGCAGGTGCAGGACAAAACGAGGGAGCAGAAGAAGTCGAAATACAGGGCGAAGACATACTGTTGGAAAATAGAGAAATTAGTGGTGCTGGTAGTGCCAGCAGGGCGTGCATCGGCCGAGTCACATCTGAATTGATACCACCTATCTATCCTAGCCCGAGAGAGGAGGGAGAAGAGATACTGGTGGAGGAGAGGGAAATCCGTGGCGATGGTAGTACCGGTGCATGATAGAGAGATGATTTTTTTTTTGTCAGATGCTTGTACTACAAGCATAATCCCAATATTTCCTGGTTCGTGTTATTTATGCAGAAATGCAGAACCAGGGCCATCAGCCAAGCCACGATCGGAGTAACTTGAGAGTTGCATCTGAACTCAAACCGATCGCTTTTGCATTCGAATGTCCCATAGACTATCAAAACCCAGCAAGTCACAGAGTCAAACAGCGCCCACATCAATATCGCGATGACAAATTCGCAAATGGATTGAATAGCTTCAGGTTGATGGTCTCGGCGCATCGTGCGATATGTAACATCTTGTGGGCAACACTGAGTACTGAGGCCTGAGGTTCATACAATATCAACGAAAATGGTGGGTTCTTATTGAATGCATTCAATTATACATACTAGTATGCAATATCAAGAGATGAAAGGGCTCAGACTAGAGTACGAGAGGACTCAGTCGAAGAGACACAACGACTTTGATTAACGGTAACATACCTAGAGTATGAGAGGACTAGGGTTATGGTAAGTAAGCATAATGTATCTGTTACGAGGCTAGTAAGACACAACGACTGAGGAGAGAGAAGGAAAGAACGGAATGAATATATACGAGGATTTGGACGGAGAGTGAATATGACATGATGATGGAGCGTGTATGATGGAGTGATATGTACGTATGAAGAATTAGTGTAGCGTGATATGCAACATGTGTATCATGACAACAGACATTCTACACCAGTAGCTTGGTACCGGGGGCGAGGGTGTAGGTCGGATCGTACTTTTCGCAGGATTGGCGTTTTTTGTGGAAGGCCATCTACAGACGGACAGAAGTCAAGCACGCGTGAAACAAGAAACGAACTAGGAGCACGTACAAAGATACCCGCATCACACTCAGCAGTGGCCCGGGGGACATTCACGACGGAGACGGTTGATCTTACCCCCAGCATTTGAGTCAACCTTGTAATACCTGAGGATAGATATCTTGACTTTCTTGTTTGATCTTCTTGAGGGTCTAAAATCCCCATTCGTATTTTAGTATCACAAAGGAGGACGATGCGAGACGGACGTTGTAGTCTGCTTCTCGCGTTTCTTGGCACCACCACGAGGACGGGCTATCAAGCGGGCTCCTCTTGCATGTTGTAATCCCTGAGGGTGCGACCGCCTTCAAGTTGTTTGCCGGCAAAAATCAGATGCTGTTGATCCGGGTGAATTATTTCACATTCACTCGTGAATGAATGGGAAAGGACGATCGACATACCCTTCCTTGTTTGGAATCTTGGCCTGCTTGACTTTTTCTTGTTCCTACGGTTTACAAACCCTTAATCTGTGCCCAACACTTGAAAAGGTTCATGATCATCAGGTGCGCAGGATCCGCGAGGCGAGGACTTACAGACCTATTGCAAAAATGGGTTTGTAAGGGAACAAGACAAAAAGTGCTGCCAAGGGTGGTGATGGGTGTTGCCTGGAAGTTTGCATCTGTCGGTCAGCTCATGACAACCAGCACTAAAATAGAGTGAGGACTTGGAGCTTGAGCTCTTGAGGCTTCTTTGAAGAAGGTTTGTTCATGATACTCGTGACCCGGGACAGTACTAGGAGCCTGTTCGCGCTACCCAATGGAAGGTCATCTCATCTTCCCTATGGAAATGTGTAGTCAAGCCGGTCGTGGTCCTGGATGCCCTACTGTCTTTCTCGTTACGGATAGTTTCTGCTTGACGTCGCAGCCCCCTCATGCTCATTAATCCGCGTCTCCCATCAGATTCAAACTCCTGGGGACTTATTACACATCTTTTGGCCCTCCATGCAGCTGGTTTATATGGCGACGCCCGGAATTTAAGTGGTCACCAAAGTCTATGATGTTGTCACTTCGTCCTACATCCCCATCCTCAGCATTCAGGCCTCATCTAAATCCGATACTCCATCTAGCAGCGATCTTCGCCGAAGCTTGCTGTTAGTCAGTCACCATCGGGTCAAATCCCAATTGCAGGCGTGATTGTCGAATCAAGGCGATGATCAGGAATTCCCCTCTAGCATGAACCACGCTCAGTCAGTCTCAGTGCTGGCCACAGAGTCTTCTGTTGGAATAGTCGAGGAGGTTCTTTCGCCGATGAAGGAGGTGGAGTGGGTTCATTTTGCATGCCATGGAGTCCAAGACGACGAATCCGACATCTGTTTCCCGAATGAATGTCGTCCCAAAATATCTGACATCGTCCATCGTCTCACTATCGCAATCGTATGGTGGACTCCCCTTTCTCTCTGCATCCCAGACGGCAAAGGGTGACGGGGCACTCTCTGATGAAGCCATCCATATTGCACCGGGAATATTGTTTGCGGGCTATGGAGGGATTGTCAAGGTCACGGTGTATCAACTACAAGATTGCGCCTGAGGTGGCAAAGCACGTCTACGAGTAGCTGTTTCATGAGAACAGTACTGGAATTCCAGATTATCGGGAGGCTGCGAGAGCGTTGCACGTTGCGATTGATCGACTGAGGGAGAACAAGGTCTTTTTTGACCGTTGGTTACCTTTCATTCATGTAAGTCTTTGAACCCTGTTATGAAGATCTCTTGCATGTCTTAAGCCATACTTTTTTTTCTCAAATCATATTACATTAGAGTAAGCACAGATACATTTGGACCCCCGGAAAACCAGAGTAATAACCGACAATCACACTACCGACACCGACTTTTTAGAATGCCACAGATGCACCGCTCTTACTGCGAAACCCGAAACTCGACCTCCGTAGGCACAAAGGTAATCCCAGTACCCGTCTTCTCCCATTGATCTGCCTTGTCATCCTTTTCATACTTGGGCAAGTATGTTTCACGAAACTTCCTCTTGGACTCGGTGGAAATCCCAAGCCTCTTGTCGCGCTCTTGAACATCCTGGTCGCGCAACTGACCTTCCCCGGTGGCATTCACCATGAGCTGGGGCGGTCCAAGAGGCAGATCTGGATTTTTATCAATAGCCCAAGTGTGCACGGCCTTGCCATAGGTCTTCTGATAGTCAGCGATCACCTTCTTCTCAGCAGTATCGTTCACGAAGGCTAGGATCCATTAAACGCGCCTCAGACACTATCGTTCAAGGAACCTACTAGGTAAAAACCCCTTCGTCTGCGTGACGTCAGCGGAGTCAAATCTTAGGAGCAGACAACGTTACCGACCTCGAGATAAAGCAAACCACTTTCAACTTCATATTTGTGAGAATGCCAAAATTTCTTCTCTTCTTCAGGAAGCGATTTGAAGACCTGTATGTCATCAAGCACCACCTACAGAAAAAAAAAACGAAAATCTTGCATTCTCGGTGACGACATATTCAATGCCGATCAGTCTCGCATCCCTGGCTTCCGAGTCGTAGATGACACACTAGATGAGCGCATGTCCCACCGGATAGGGGTTTTTTCTTTTAGGACAGATCTGGTATAATGAGAGCGTTTGTACGTTACCTGATAAAAGTCGGCGTTCTTATGGTTGCAGAAGTGGTGAGCCTCTACATGGCGAGTGTGATCTTGACTAGATTACCGGTTTGAAGAAAGGAGACTCTGAGGTGCTACACGACGTACGCGTAGACATGGAAGCCACAGAGGTGCATGTGAATATTGCCGATTGGGGCCAACGAAGCAATGGCCTTGCTGGCACTGTCGTACATGTTGGAGATTTCGAACTGTTGTGTCTCTGGTTCCATTGCTGGTGGTGGAGGGAAGGGTAGGAAGGTAAGCTGCAGATAGGGTACATTTCATGCATATGACGTTTGTTTGTGATAACCTCCTATTAAAAGGGGCATTCCTGCTTGGTCGGTTACCGTCGGTAGTGACATTCGTAACTCGTAGAGGCGCCTGTAGATCAGACTTGATGACCTGCAATGCAAATTCAGTTGTCGGATAGCAATGAAGAACTAGTAGTCGTTCGACCTGATGGCTAGTATCGTCTGGCCAATAAACGCCCTTCGGCAACGCCCGATCGCGCTGTTCCAACTTGGTGCTCGCCGTCGCGCACAACGAGCAGACGCCGTCTCCCTCCACGAAAAAAAAAATCAAGGTACATCGTTCTTTCTCTCCTTGTTCGGTTACTCGTATCCTGGGTCATTTTTCGGGTCTCTTCGTGATGGATTCACGCCTTGTATTTCGGATGTCGAACACGTCACTCACGCGCCATCCCAGATGTCTGCTACCATCGAGGAAGTTCATTCCGACCACTCTGGCCACGACCACGAGCAAGAGGAAGATCCCACTTCCCAGGCTGCTCTCGACAAAATCCAGTCCCGTTCCGAGCGGAAAGCCCGCAAGGCTCTCCTTGCCCTTGGACTGAAGAAAGTCCCAAGCATCACGCGTGTGACGCTCCGCAGACCAAAAAACGTCCTCTTCGTTCTTTCCTCTCCTGACGTGTACAAGTCGCCCAATAGCGATTGCTATATCGTCTTTGGTGAAGCAAAGGTGATTTCTACCCTGTGCCCTAGTTTTTTGTTCGAGTGACTAACGCCGCCTAGATCGAGGACACGAACGCACAAGCTCAGTTGTCTGCCGCACAGCAGCTTGCGTCTGGTGGAGGTGCTGGCCTTCCCAACTTGGAATCCGCGGGTGTTGCTGCGGATGGTGACGAGGAAGACGACATCCCGGAGCTCGAGGCACCAGAAGAAGATGGACAAGTGGACGAAACCGGTGTTGACTCTAAAGATATCGAGCTCGTAATGGCTCAGGTCAACTGTTCGCGAGCAAAAGCGGTACGGGTACTGAAAGATAGCGGAGGTGATCTGATTAATGCTAGTGCGTCTTTTTTTTTCGCATATCGTCATTGGCCATTCTGACCGCGCATCGTAGTCATGGCTGCGAGCGAATGATCTTACTTTCCATACTGTGTATCACTATCTCGCACAATCCACACCATTACTTTTCGCTGAATTTTGTAAGGCGCTCTCTTTTGCGAGTAAGCTCATACCAGCGATTCGGGGGAAAACGTCATGCTTTCCAACACCTGAGTTCTACATAGTAATTCGATCGCTCCCAGCCATCCTGTATTATTTCAACACCCCGCTGTCCTTGCACCGGTGGCCCAACTACCAGTCCTATTTCCTGCGCGGCCTCGTAGGTGAGCCTAGTGAGCTCTCCTTTTCCAAACATGTGGTAGTATCGATGATATACGGGAGGTACGACGATTGTTGCAGGGTTTGCCAGATCCTCCGTGGGCTGTCGTGTGGCTTGATTTGATGCAGTGCCTTGTTGGGACATCACCCAAGGAACGAAGACATCTTTTCCTGGTGGTGGAGGTGAACCCTCGGTGTCGTCATCTGTCGGTATAACACGCTTTGATAACTCGTCTTGCTCCATGGCCCAGACGTAGATCAAGATACGTCCGTGTACGGACGACACGCATTGGAGAAGTCGCTACAAAGCTTGCAGTCAATACTTGGGAGACGGTGTCACGGTACTGGCTGACGCACCTGTACAGCGTGTTTCCGTCTGTCGTGCGAAGATAGGTGATGTATTGTAGCTATCGAGATAGCATAGTCCTGCCATTTGTCTCAGCGCGCACCTAGCAATATTCATCTGAATCGTCACTCACGAATACACCAGCTCTCCACCCATTGTCCAGCACATCACCCCAGATAACTTCACGGATGACTGGCGCAGCATCTCCGCCCCCGGCGTTTCTGGCGATCAGTAAAAGATTTCTGCTGCGATCAAGGCCAATGGTCAAGATGCTTCCAGGCCGATCAGTGGGCAGAGGGAGGTATTTCCCATTGCCCGCCCCAGAGTCAAGGCCAATCCATCCTGAAGGCAGATCCGAAATAAACTTGGCGATGATGGGCCACGGCTCAACAGATGGATTACTCTCCGTGCGGGCTACAGGTCGGATATCTCACCTTGTAGCGGGTAGATGAGAAATGCGTGGCTATCTGGTCATAGACAGCGTGGACGTGCTGATCTTCGTATGTCTGCAAGTCGCCAAAGACGGCGGCTGTGGTAACACTCTTCATTGAGGAGAGGGTACAAACGACATGGACGATCACACAGTGTCAGCAAACCCCATCGTCTCATCCGCCAATCTACGAAATTTGCTCCCATCAAACGCAGGAAATGGCACTAATGTACCCGCATCAAAGTTCGCGATGGTCATTGGCAGGTCACTAGACCAAGCGATGAGGATGGTATAGTGTAACCCATCGGAAGACTCACTTCACGGATGTAGCCCTGAGATGGCCGAGACGGTCCAGTTCCATGGCGAGTTCCTCTTGGTGGTTGTCCATCAGAGTCGGGTTTGGGACTACGATCAGAGGTTTTCCGGACCGCAGTACATCGAGGATAGTCCCTGATCCTAGATAGATAGACGTCAGAACTGTACGAGTCCTCGGACTAAAGTGCGCTCACCAGCATGGCTGATGACCAGATCCGCGCGTCCAATATCCTCTTGGATGGACGACTTGAACTTCCAAGTCTCGATGTCCACCCCCACCTTCCTGATCGTCTGCGTGTCCTGACCCAAGTCGAGGTCAGAGTTGCCTCGCTGTAGTACTATTCGCACGAATCCTTTTGTGTGCAGCGCTGTGAGCACCGGGTCGGAGATCGTAGCTTGTACGAGTGCATCAAACTTGGTGGAACCGACCGTGACAAACGCGAGCATCACTGCTTTACTCGATGACTGGGTGATTTACTAGCTGACACCAGCAGGCACTTGCCCTCTGTTCTTCCAACTCTACCCAATTTCTTTGAACTAGATGATCTCTTCATCCTTATTCGCAACCGAATATCGTTCCGATTTATCATAATCCGGGTTTAAAAGCTTACGGTGAGTCACCCACTCGATCCATATCGTGACATTTCTCAAACTGCCATCATGGGGTACACCCTCTGCGTACTGGGTATGCCTTTCCCAACCAGAGACACGCTCATGTTTACCACATAATCCAGGATGCGGGACCATGGGCGTCGCCATCATATCTGGCGTCGTTGCCAGTCTCCAATCCAGGGACAACAACCGTGTCTTTCCCAAGTGGGAGTCCCATACACCCGGCACATCCACCCCGACCATAGATTCCCCTGATCCCTCGTTGCCTTCAGTCTTCATTGCCACCGTCACGAGGAAAGAAAGCGCGCAAAAACTCAAACATACGTTCGGCCTCCTCGGTGGCCTTGGCTCCTCTGTCCAAGTCGTCGTCGACGAAAACCTCGCGGCCGTTCAAAGTTCTGACGTCGTCATCTTATGGTACGCCGTTCATACCCTCCGTCACGATTTTTTCGATCCTAACATCCCCGGATAGCTGCAAACCCCATCAAGCGCAAGCCATCCTTGGTCAGAATGGCATCAAGGAAGCGCTCGATGGCAAACTGCTCATTAGTATCCTGGCGGGTGTGACCATTTCCCAATTGACCGAATGGGTCCATCCTACCACAAAAGTCGTCCGGGCCATGCCCAATACACCCTGTCGGGTACGCGCTCTGTTGTTCCACACCCCTCTAATCTAACGAAATCTATAGATTCGAGAGGGCATGACGGTCGTTAGCCCCCTCCCCACCCTCTCGAACAGTGACGAATTGGAACTGGACCGTTCCATCATCCTCAAAATATTCTCTTCCATTGGTCGTTGCCGGTTCCTCGAGGAAAAACATTTCGATGCATGCACAGCTCTCTCTGGATCGGGTCCTGCTTTTGCATGTATCTTCCTTGAAGCCATGGCAGACGGCGGCGTCATGATGGGCTTGCCAAGAGCTGAAGCACTAGAGTTGGCTTCTCAAAGTGCGTGACTACTTGTGGTTGGAGGGAAACTTACATATTGGACAGCTTTGCAAGGGGCGGCGCGTATGGCTCTCCAGCCTGGCGCACATCCCGCACAAATCAAAGATTCCGTGACAAGTATGTCTTCCCCTGCAGCTGGATTAGTACTGCCACTAACATCTCTTGTAGCTCCGGGAGGGTGTACGATCGCCGGGCTTTTAGCGATGGAGGACGGCAGGGTTCGGTCCACGATCGCTCGGGCAGTTCAGGTCGCAACGGAACGCGCCAGCGAACTCGGCCAACCAAAGAAAACATAGCTTAGCGTCATCGATTGCTCAAATCTAGTGGATAAATATAATGTTGAACTAAAAAGATATGTATCCCATCTTGCTTTCGAACCTGCGTGATACGTATTGCAAAGTCCGACATGGCGTGGGTGGGACAACGATACAATGTCACCCTAATGTTATTGCTCCCGTAAAATGAGGGCGGTCGTGTGGGTTGTACAACGCCGCCCAGAGTGTTGGAGAGCGATGGAAAATGAACAGACACAATTGAAAACATTTTATATTTGGATGTACTGTGCCATAATCTGGACACTAGAATTGAGTTCAAGGATACCAAGAGGACCAAGTCCACTCACCTATTGTACAAAGTGATCGAAGGACAAGTAAAGAAAACAACTTGTGGAGGCATGTCTCCTGCATGTGAACCTCACTGCTTTGAACCCAATGTTCGACAAAGGCAAGCAAGCGGGGCAAAAATAAGCACAGGAATAATCACAACAGTGACTACCTTTGATATTGCTCAAAAGAATGAGCGCCACCCCGTGTGATGATGCGGTGAGACGCTAAAGTGAAAGAGCGATTCCTGACAGTCACACCACGAACACAAGCCAATAATAAAATTGCAGAGGGTAATATACAACCTGCAGAGTGCCTGAGCAGATGATCCAAGATGATAACCGGGGAGACTCACACGCAGCGGATCATCGGTCTGCAAGGATGGCGCTAGTGTATGAGCAAAGAATATACACAGAATAGCTTGATGGTACGCACAGAATTCGTGAGTATCGTCTGCTCGTTTGACCGTTTGCTGGTTGAAAAAAAGAAAATTGTAGAGTTACGGGAGCAAACAAAGGACAAATAACACACTTTCCACGCCTCTTCAAAGTCGATGGGGAGGATGACATAACGATTCTTGCGTACAGCTGCATAATGATTCAGACCGAGTCATTCATGGGGGAGTAGGGGATGCTTACCTTGTAGACCAGCGGCTTGTACAATGGAGCCGATCTCTGCTGACGATAGTCGGTCAGGTCTTGACACGTCTAAAGTAGCCTCTATTAGATCATGAGCGGACCCTCGAGTTCAATGGGAACTGACAGTCTTCGAGATCGACATCGGGTCCTAGGTTCATCTTGCTCGTAACAGTTTGGAAAATTAACCGCTTCTCACGTCTTGATGGGAGCGGGAACTCGATTTTCCGATCGAGACGCCCAGGACGTAGTAGGGCGGGGTCGAGGGTATCCGCACGATTTGTGGCCATGATGACCTTGAGTGCACAATGAATCAATGTGAGAGACATTGAAAGCAAACGACATACCTTGACATTACTTCCTTGATCGAAACCGTCCATCTGGTTCAGTAGCTCGAGGAGAATACGCTGTACCTCTCGATCTGCACCAGTTTGTGCATCAAACCGTTTAGTGGCAATAGCATCAATCTCATCAATGAAAATGATGGATGGTGCATTTTCACGTGCGAGTCGAAACACGTCACGGACCATACGGGGACCCTCGCCAAGGTACTTTTGTACGAATTCACTGCCGACTACGCGGATGAAGGAAGCAGTGGTGTGATGCGCAACAGCTTTCACAAGCATGGTCTTCCCAGTACCTGTCATGAAATATAAGTATGAAGCAACAAATCAGGTAAGTGCGTCATTCACCTGGTGGACCATACAATAGCACACCACGAGGAGGGTCAATACCGATCTTCTTGTAGAGGTCAAAGTGAGTTAGAGGCAGTTCCACCGCTTCTCTGATTTCCTGCTTCTGCGTGTCCATTCCACCCACGTCGGAATATGTGACATCCGGTTTCTCCTCCTTGGTAAGCATAGCAATAGACGAGTCCGCTTCTGGTGGTAAGATATCGACGAGGGCGTTGGAGTGACGGTGGAGGGCGACAGAAGACGACGGTTTCAACAACTCCCTGTCCAGCGTGGACAATATCCTCACGACATAATTTGAGCCGGTTGTTGAGCCCACGATGCCGGTCTGTTGGTCGATGGCCTCGAGGAATTGGCCAATAACCAGAGGTACAGACTTGATGCGCTTGACTTCCTCCTGAGCACGGATCAACTCGCGCTTGAGGTTGGCCTGCTCATCCTTGATATAGCTTTCCTGGATGTCGAGGAGTTCGAGGTGACGAGAAAGCTTCTTGTACTTGGTATAGAGGTCCTCTTCCTGGAGCTCTTTGTAGAACGCAGACTTTTCGGTCACGACCGACTCAAAGGTGGGTTCCTGGACCACGTTGTGTACGCTGAGCGAGCAAGAGAGACACGAACGAGACGTACCTCCTTTTGTATTTCCTTTCCAACGTCCGTCATGGTGGTGATGAGTCTGCTCAAAGGTACGCGCGTACTATGACGCGTTCGTCTAGGGTGATGGGAAACACCTGCCATTCTGGACAGCGACCATAATGTTCAGACCACACCATCGAGGACCCGGCAGCGACTCAACGGCCATGGCGCACGTCGTCACACCCCTCGACCAGCCCTCAAACTACAAGGACTCGCAAACAAGGCTGGAGCGATCCAAGCAACAGGAACTTCTCTCCAAGTCGACAACCCTATACGTGCGTGCCGTCTCTCAGTCTCTTTCGATGCGCCGACGCTCGCCGTAGATTGGTAATTTGAGCTTTTACACGACAGAAGAACAGATATATGAGCTATTCAGTAAGTGTGCCAGTCCGGAGGATGGCGGCGGTATCAAGCGCATCATTATGGGGCTTGATCGCAATACCCGGTGCGGTTCTTCTTCCCGGTTCGGCTTATCATATTCTCATGCCGCGTTCAGTACGCCTTGTGGATTTTGTTTTGTAGAATACTACACACATGCCGAAGCGCTCGCGAGCATGAAGCATGTCAGTGGCACGAAACTCGACGAGCGCATCATCCGTTGCGACCTCGACCTCGGTTACAAGGAGGGACGTCAATTCGGCCGCGGAAAGAGTGGCGGCCAAGTCCGAGACGAGCACAGGCAAGATTACGATCCTGGCCGTGGAGGCTGGGGTGCGCAGGCGCAGATGGACAGAAGAAGAGAAGTTGAAGAACGCTACAACGACGTGCAAGACGGCCCCGGCGCCGTCGCTGGTGGAGGCGGAGAGTGGAAGGAAACCGAAGTCAAGCCAACTCTCAAGCGTGGTCGTTCTCCAGACGACGAAGGGGATAGCGCGAGATTCGTTCGTCGAATATTTTCGTTTCTTCGTGCGCTAACATATTGTTTCAGACTCGCGCACGCATCGATGATTCTGAAGCTGAGAGAATGTGAATCAATATCATATGCTCTAGTTTACGCAATGTACCGCCCGGTATGCATTATACACATTATTATCGATATCGACACTCGAGCGCGCGCTCATCGAACCACGCAAGCCCGCACTTGGAACTTTTTACCAAATGTGTTGGATTTGAAGAGTGTCCGGTGAATGCGCCGAGCTATATGGTATGAATCTGATATCGACGGCGTCCGAATCAGGTATCTCGAATAAAGAGAGAACTGGTCTGCTTGTCTTTCGGACGCTCAGCATCATCCTGAAGATGACGATGGGTAGGGCCACTTACAGGTTGACTTTGTAAATCTCAGGTTGCAGCCCTAGCGTGTCAATTTTGTTGCGTTCAAGAAAGTCCTTTACGCATTCCACCGAGGCTTTAGGAGGAAAGCCCCATGCGCAAACCTGCCTGCCATTGCTCATAGTGCCAGAGGAAATGAGACTAGACAAGGACCCTCGCTCGAGAGCTGCCTTGCGCCCTCTGACGCCTCGCAGGTTCTTGATCGTCGGAGGCTCGAGACATGGGGTGGCGGCGACACTATGTCCTCCAATGGTCGTTTTTTCGAGCTTGGCAAGGTTCATGTGCAGAAAATCGGGATGAGATAGTGTAACGTAGGCCTGGCGCGTTGGTAAGAAACGAAAGAGTTGCAATTGAACTGAACTGGTGTAAGAACGTGTACTAGCAGGAACCAAGGACACTCACCATCTTCGACACCAACGAGTCGTTCACGTCTCAGTGCCCTCTCGATATCGGCAGTAAGAGTTGTTCGAGAAAGGTTCTCCAACCGGATGTGTTGTCTAGTCTCGGCTGTTATATGGGTTCTTCGTTGTTCTATACGACAGACATAGTCACTTACTGCGGAATGTTTCACCAGCTGCTCTAGCTGCTCGACATGCTGCACTCGTGAACATTTAGAGTAGAGTTGCGTAGTCATGTGACTTGTGCATCATTGCCTACTACCACGATGTCCTCGAGGACCGACCACCGAAGGCGGGAACGGAGCTGGGAACGGGAAGACAGGGACAGGGACCGCGACAGAGACAGAGACAAGGATCGTTACTCAAGAGGTGCAAGATCAGGTGGCCATCGTGATGCTGGACGCAGGCGGAACAGTCGTTCACGAAGTCCCCGGAGAGGTGCGTTGACTCTACCTGGATCCTACCCATCTCAACGTCGAGCAGACAGGCATGACCACGACAAGGATAGAGAATACAAGAGTTCTCGTAGAGACGACAGACGTGACTACGACCGGGATCGTGACGATCGCAGACCCGAGAGAAGGGAGGACAGAAAGAGCGACAGAAAATCCGAGAGAAAGGATGACAGGCCTGTCCATTATACTCCAGAACGAATTCCCCCCAGGGATAAGGACTTTCGTAGCAAGGACCCTTCGCGACATGGCGAACCTCAACGCCCACAAGAAGCACGTTCTGAAACCCAGGTCACAGTCCGGATTCAGACAGGGCCTCCAAAACGTGAGTCATTTCTTGTTCTCCAGTATTAGTCATTCAATGTGGGGTGCCAGACGATATTCCTGTGCCAACTTCTTCCAAGCCGGTTCTGGATCCGGATGCCCCGATAGAAGAGGGCGAAGAGATGGATGCTACCACCGCAGAAGACGAGTCCATGATGGCCATGATGGGTCTCAAGGGCTTCGGCTCTACTAAAGTCTGGGTATCATTACCCACTCTTTTCTCACCTGCTAATGATTGCGACAGGGCAAGCGTGTCGAGGGCAACCAAGAAGGTAGTGTCGACGTCAAGAAGATACGAACCTGGCGTCAATACATGAACCGGTGCGGTCTGCATTTTGATTCCCGCTCGTTGCGTCTGACTTGCTTTTTTTGAAGGCGTGGTGGATTTAACAGGTACTTGCGCTCCTTGTCATCCCATCCGTTTTTACTAACGCGATTGGGGCAGGCCATTGGACAAGATCAAGTAGCCTCTCGGTGGTTTAACCAGATAAGTCATGCTTTCTATTTATCCACACAGTTTCATCTTGGGCACGCCAGTCTGTATTACTACTTCTAATGTGTCAATTCAAGTTGAAACAAAGATGAATGATTTAAAACAAAAGATCTATCTGCAGCATTCGCATCAACAGCTAGGGTACGGATGTTAATACATTGCCAGTATGGACAGAAGACACAATCATAACTCAGACAAGACAGGATTACAGGAAAGTTGAAAAGCAAGAACCATGCAGATGACGGGAGGTCGCAAGACCATGCTATCCTGCGGAACCGTCGGATGCCATACTTAGAACCCATGCAGCTTGATAGTGTTTCTAGGGATGCCCTCTTCGACGAGGAAGTTTGCAATCTTGACCCTTTGATCACCCTGAAGCTGGATGACTTGACCCATCTCCTCGTCGTCAACGAGGTTGCCATTGCAAGCAAACTCCTACACCATATCAGTAAGCCAAGATCCATAGATAGTAGTAGCAGTAGAGAAACCTTCTTGAACGCTTTGAGAAGTTTCTTGGGATCGTACTCTGTGGGAGGATGAGAACGTGCATCGCCACGAACCAACCGCCAACTGACCCTTGGGGAGGCCTTGCAACGTGGTCAAAGTCTTTCTTCCGTTCCTCTGCTGAATGCGGATGTGAAGGTAATTCTGGGTAGAGCCCACGTCCTGGTGGCCTCCGAGAGGATCGCCGCCCTCATCAGCAAAAGGATCTGTACCGCCGTGAGACAGCAAGTCGGGTCCACGAATTACTGCGAGACGCACCGAAAGAGTTCAGGTTCTGCACGTTCATGCGATGAGGAAGAATAGATGGATCTGAGGAGGATGTACTTTTCGTAGACACGATGGGTGTTGGAAACAAGCAACGCTGACTCGAGAGGGACCCGACGAGACAGCGATTAGTAAGCCCACCACCATCACCAAGTACTGCATGGCAGCCACCAAGAAACCGCCCACATTTCAATTTTTGCCAAAGACTCGGGGTATGTATGTCTGCGTGTGCCAGATGACGGCGTTGACTTGGTCCTAGCAAAGCGACTCAAGAAATCTTGGGTCGAGGATCACAAAATACGCCGCAAATGGAGGGCGCAGAAGAAAAGGGAAGGTCTAACCCGTGCACCAGTCGAGGACACCTCCAGTCAACCTCAGGATGAGGCTGACGGTGATTCCTCCTCGGATCCATCTCCGGATCGTCCAGAAAAATCACCTAGTCCCCCACCATCGCAGGACAAGCAGACCTTGCGCAACCTCCGAAGAATTGCTTACACCTCCAAGCCCTTCCAAACTCAAAAAGAAAAAGCGGCTTCTTTGCGCCGGGGCGGGAAAATTGCAGTAGGCCAGCCAAACATGAAACTGCGCATGAACGTCTTGCTTGAAAAGATTAAACGTGACATGTCATAACCCCCGTCTTGACGGATCAGCAAATCTCGTTGGCGACTTTTTGAAACTCGACACCTCATACTTTATTCTCTTTATCGTCTGCTTCATCTACCATCATCTTTTGCTCTTCGTCGTCCTGATCCCTACTTCCTCTCACGAACCTGGTCTCCAACGTCTGCAAAAATGGACGCGACCCGACGGTTGTCACGGAGGTAATTGCAGTTGGATGATCACTCATATGTCCTGGGCTCGGGTCGTCGAGTTCGTCCACAAGTCCAATACCCCGTGTCATCGATTCGTCAACATTCCCACCCATTTCCATTGCAGCAAGGGTCAGGGGTGATGGTGGCGGACTTTGTGATTTGGAACGTCTTGCGTCGTCGTGCAGGAACGGAATGGGCGAGAACATCGGAGTTGTGGGTGTGGATTGTGTTGATGGAACAACCGAAAATGTACCCATCGAGAACCCATTTTGAGTTAGTTCTACAGGGAATGCGTCCCATGTCGATGTAACAAGAAGCGATTTCTCGACTGCACGCAGATATTTGCCGATGAGCTTGTAGTGTTGCCTCGGATATACACACAGCTCGCATACCCGTTGGATGGTAAATGGTGGGTTGCTAGACATTGTCATCAATCAATGATCAGAGTCTTGCTGTCCAACGCACTCTTCAAATTCATGAAGCTGCCGAAAGATACAGTTCTTCATCTCGTCGGCTTCACCCTGGTTCATACGGGCTTTGGGTGTCTCGTGAGGGTATA
Organism: Aureoboletus auriporus; assembly: GCA_038089615.1. Lineage (NCBI taxonomy): Eukaryota > Fungi > Basidiomycota > Agaricomycetes > Boletales > Boletaceae > Aureoboletus > Aureoboletus auriporus. Next base: position 28,679 of record JBBPLF010000385.1, read on the forward strand.
TTTCGTTGGACTTGCGAGGAGGAAATGGGGGCAACCTTAGATTCCCTGAGCTGTCAATCGCCCCCGAGGCAGGCTTCAAAGGCGCGAGTGGAGCATCGTCGGCAAGGAATAGTGCGATGTTCTTAGGCGCACGAACTAAACATCTGGAAGGATATGATCTACTATAACGCACCTGGCCTATCCTATACTTGATCATCTCTCGGAGTGATTGCCATTCTGTGCTACCGA
>JBBPLF010000386.1:0-28820 GCA_038089615.1 Aureoboletus auriporus
GCTCGAGAGCGATGTCGAGGAAGAGGGGGAACAAGAGAACGAATGGGGTCAAGGGGATGGATCTGGCGACGAAGATGCCCTCCGAGGTCAGAGAGACGGAAGTCGCCAAGCGAACAGGAGTCGTTCCCATCAGCTGGTCAGGAAGGAGGTAGAAGTGGACCTGCTCCCTGCTCTCAAGCCTCCGCGCTCCTCAGCCAAACCCCCGTCCTCGAAAACCGCTCGCTCAACTCGCCGTCCCCCAGCGCTCGAGAGCAATGTCGAGGGAGAGGGGGAACAAGAAAACGAATGGGGTCAATGGGATGGGTCTGGCGACGAAGATACCCTCCAAGGTCAGAGAGACGGAAGTCGCCAAGCGCCCGCATCCAAACAGCCACAGTCCACATCCCCTTCGAATCCCTCCAGATCTAAAGACAGAGAAGAGGATACATGCCTCACTCCACGACCACGCAAGTCAGCATCCGTTATGCCCCGCAGACACCTTGCAGCCGAACAGCAAGCTACGGCAGAAGAACGTGAGGACGATTTAGACGGCTTTGATCAAGAGTACAAAGCTTCTCCGCGCTTTGGAAGACGACAACATGCTTTCAAGAACAGTTCCCTAAGTCAGGTGTCTCAGCCTTTAAAACGTGCGCCATCGGTGGAAGGTGAAGACGAGGAAGAGGAGAAATCACTCTTGGAACCTAGGGTCCGACCGCAAACCCAGTCACAACCACCTCCATTGGAAGAGCCCGTGGGGCCAAACACTCGACTGGTCATTCACAAAATGGTGTTGATAAACTTTAAGAGTTACGCGGGGAGACAGGAGATTGGACCCTTCCACAAGGTGCGTGTTCAGACATCCGAATTCGATTCTCCCTCTACTAATTTCCGCGGTCAGTCTTTCTCGTCAATAGTCGGTCCCAATGGTTCAGGCAAGTCAAACACGATCGACGCGTTGTTATTCGTGTTCGGATATCGTGCATCAAAAATGCGTCAAGGTAAATTGTCAGAATTGATCCATAATTCGGCTCGGCACCCCGACCTCGATGAATGCAGCGTTGAAGTGCACTTCCGGGATATAGTCGATTTGGTATGGATATTTCTTGAGATTTCTTTCTGTAATTCCTTACCCACCACATAGCCTGGTCCCGACGCGTATAAAGTGGTGCCAAATTCCCATTTGGTTGTGGCGCGGATAGCATCCAAGGGCAACTCGAGTAAATATACGATTAATGGACGCGCCAGCAACTTTACGGAGGTGCAGACACTCCTCAAAGGTCGGGGAATTGATCTCGACCATAAACGATTCCTCATTCTACAAGTGATTCCCCTCGACTTTAATTTTTGTTCTATCTTATGATTCAATCAGGGCGAAGTCGAGTCGATTGCACAAATGAAGCCAAAAGCTCAGAACGAACACGAAGATGGGTTACTCGAGTACCTCGAAGACATCATCGGCACCTCTACATACAAGACTCCTATTGAAGAGGCGCTCGCGCAGGTAGAGACCCTCACCGACCAGCGAACGGAGAAGTTGAACCGACTGCGCATTGTCGAGCGGGAGAAGAACAAGCTCGAGGCACAGAGGAAGGAGGCATTGGATTATCAGAGGTTGTCCAACGCCCACATCCGAGCGCAGAGTCGGCTTTGGCAATATTACCTCTGGAAGTGTTTAAATTATGTGGATAAGTATAATGCGCAGATCGTGAGTTGCTTGCCGTTTCTGACCTCACTACCTACTGACGGTATTGGTGTGCAGGCGGCATACAAGAAAGAATTAGATGACGAGACAGATAGGAACAAGGACGACATTGCTTATGTAGAAACGCTGGAGAAAAACTTCGAAGAGCACGAGAAGGCATACGAGGTTCGTCGCTTGTGATTGGTTTCTTCTCGATCACGCATCTTGTGTCTTTCCCGTCTTGTTAGGAATTGAAGGTTGCGGTCGAAGAAACCTCAAAGGAACAAACTGTACAAGGGAAACAAGCCGTTGGACTCGACGAACGGCGTAAGCATGCCAAATCCAAGGCGAAAAAGCTCAAGAAGACGCTTCAAGAAGTACGCTTTCATCTTTCTTTTGTTGTATTATTCTCTCTGATACTATCCGATTTCCTCCTCAGGACGAACAAGCTAAAGCCACAGCTGAACGTACCATCGAGGAGAGCGCTGCCAAAATCGTCCGGAAACGTGCAGAGATCGAGGAGCACGAGGTAAACCTGAAGAAAGAAGAGGATATTCTCGAAAGTATTCGAGATAGTTTGAAAGGCGCGTCGTATATCTGCGTCTTCCTGTGAATTTGTCGAACCTATGTTCTTCCAACAGACAAAACGCAGGTGTTTCACGATCAAATCGAGGTCAAGCAGAAGGATCTCCAGCCTTGGACTACCAAGATCAATGCAAAGAAAGCCGGGATCGATATAGCAACGAGCGAGAGGGATGCATTGGCGAAGAAGGCTGCCAGTCTCAAGGATGCGGTCACGAATGCCCAGGGTGATCTTGAGCAACAGCAGGCAGCGCAACAAGCCAAGGTTGGTCGCATAATCACGCTTGTGGATCTAGCTCACTTTCGATTTGGTGATATGGTGCCGTAGCTTGATGAACTGAATGCTTTGAAGACAAAGAAAGAGAGTCTGAAGCAGGAAGTACAGGATCATGCAAAAAACTTTCATGTAAGCACTTTTTGGCCCACGAAATTCACTTACAACTGTCACGTGTGTAGGATGCACGAGCCCGTGTACAGGAGCTGCGGAGCAAGGCGTCCTCTCTAAGACAGAGAACAGAGGAGGCAAAGGCATCTCAAGCTACCAGCACGTCGCAAAACAAGGTCTTAGAACATCTTACTCGTCTGAAGCAAAGCGGTCGGATCGATGGTTTCCATGTGCGTAATTTTCTTTATCCATATTTCAGCATACAAAATCGCACATGCTATCTATAGGGTCGCCTAGGCAGTCTCGGAACGATCCCAGACAAATACGATGTCGCTATCTCCACTGCGTGCGGTGCGCTCCATAACATGGTCGTTGACACCGTCGCGCAAGGACAAGCATGCATCAATTTTCTCCGGACGCAAAACGTTGGTCGTGCCTCCTTCATGGTCCTCGAGAAACTTTCCAACGATCAGGTCAACAAACGTATTCAAACACCTGAAAACGTCCCGCGGTTGTATGATCTCATCAAGCCCAAAGACCCCAAGTTCTTACCCGCTTTTTACAAAGCCGTCGGAAATACGCTTGTTGTCGATGATCTCGAGCAGGCCAACCGAATCGCGTTCAATTCTGAGAAGCGGTGGCGTGTTGTCACACTCGCAGGGCAGTTGATCGATTCGTCTGGTACCATGTCTGGTGGTGGGAACCATGTCGCACGTGGTGGGATGAGCTCCAAGTTAGCAGCGGATGCGGTGAAGCCGGATGTATTGCGCCAATACGAACGGGAAAGCGAAGGAGCGGCGAAAGAGTTCGAAGAGGCGACGAGGGCGCTCAGGGAAATGGAAAGTGAGGGTGAGCGGCTAGCGTTTGCGGGACCCCAGATGGAGATGGACGCGGAGAAGCTGACTATGGCGGTGAATAATGGTCGGAGGCGAGTGGAGGAGGCGGAAAAACGGTTGCGTGATCTTAAGTGCGTTGACCTTCCCTTGTAGCGCGCGTTTTTCTTGCTTTCGTTGTCCCGGCGAGGTTGGACACTGACTGGTTGAATGAATTAGGGCGCAGAGCAAACCTGACGCTGGGGACATGGCACGAATCAAGGCGCTCGAAGGGGAGATAGCAAGCGCGATGGCTGAGCTCGAAGACCTCCAAACAAAATCTGGCAAGATCGAGAACGCGATCAAAGAACTCGAGCAGAAAATTCTCGAGATTGGTGGTTCGCGATTGCTGAAACAACGCTCGACCGTCGACGGTATCAAGTTGCATATTAACCTCGCCAACGATGAGATCACGAAGGCGGAGGTGGCAAAGGCAAAGGCGGAAAAAGACGTGGTCAAACACACGTCTGCGATCGCTGGGAACGCCACCGCCGTGGAGGAGGCTGACGAAGAGATCAAACAGCTGGAGACTCAACTCGAGGAGGTGAACGACCGTTTGGAAAAACTGAAGGCAAAGGTGGAGGCTGTGCAGACGGCAGCGGAGAATTCAAAGGACGAATTGGATACACTCAAGACACAACTGGAGACGAAGAGGGAAGAAATACAAGAATTCAGGAAGAAGGAAGTGCGTGGGCTAGATTCAGACTTGAATGCAGGTTTCTGACGTGCGGTGCTAGATGGAGTTGACGCAAAAGTTGAACGATGTCAAGAAGGAAGCCGCGGATAACGAGGAGGCTTTACATCACTGGCAAACAGAGCATGACAAGTTGAGACTGGAAGAGATTGAGTGAGTATCGTTTGACTTTCGTATATGTTTCATTGATATAGGACTGTAGCGACGACGATGAGGAGGAAGAGGAAGCAGAGGCAGCCCCGGCAGATGGAGAGCCTTCAGAACCGCGTGTCAAGCAGGAATCAGGAGAGCCACTGGCAGTTGTATCACCCCCGAAGAAGCCCACGAAACCACGTCAATCAAACGAGTTGCATATCTACAGCGTCGAGGAACTTGGTCAATTCCGAAAGCGCGACCTAGTAGCCGATTCCGAGTATCTCCATGGTAATGTTCTCGACCGCCTTGTCTCCGTTTTGTCGTTGACTACCACACGATAGAGAAACTGAGTAACAACAAACCTGATATGTCTGTTCTCAGGGACTACAAGAAACGCGAGGAAGAGTTCCTTCGTCGTGCTAAAGACCTCGATGAAATCACTGAAGAGCGCGACGGACAGAAACAGAGATACGAGAATCTCAGGAAACAGCGTTTGGACGAGTTCATGTCGGGCTTTAGTTTGATTTCTCTGAAGCTGAAGGAGATGTATCAGGTTTGCGCCGAGTCCTTGGCTTGAGGAAGGTTTTTTAATGCTTTTGCTTGCGGATAGATGATCACTCTAGGAGGAAATGCCGAGTTGGAATTAGTCGACAGCATGGACCCGTTCTCGGAGGGTATCATCTTCAGCGTGATGCCACCCAAGAAGAGCTGGAAGAACATCTCAAATCTGTCAGGCGGCGAAAAGGTGCGTCGTACCCTTGTACGATTATGCAGGAAGAATAACATGGCTCGTGTGACACCTAGACGTTGAGCTCTCTTGCACTTGTATTTGCGCTTCACGTCTTCAAGGTAAGATCCGCGGTTGGGCAAGACGATGGTTGATTGATCGACCTTTGTTCTACAGCCTACCCCTCTGTATTTTATGGACGAGATCGATGCAGCGCTCGATTTCCGGAACGTCTCCATCGTCGCGAACTACATCAAAGATCGGACCAAGAACGCCCAGTTTATCATCATCTCGTTGAGGTACGTCGCTTACTCTTGTGATATGCATCCTTTTGCTCACGGTATGATAGAAACGACATGTTTGAATTGAGCCATCGGCTGATCGGCATTTACAAAACTGCAAATGTGACACAAAGTATGCTCGTTAATCCCTTTCGCCCCAGCCTATATATGCTCACACTGCATCAGGTATTGCGATCGACAATCATGTTCTCGTCCCGACCAAGGTCGTGACGCCTGTGACAACCTCTACTCCGGACGCAGTGTTTCTACAAAAATGAGACGATTCAACCACTTGTTAATGGTTTGTCCTCTGTTGTACGCGTGGAATCGGTGTTTCTTCTTGCATGCATTGCTTGTGTGTAGTGTGATATCAATTGTTGTTGTAATGATACCGTTTTCTTCAACTGATCGGTGATAGGTTGGGCAAAAACTGGCGATGTGATGTTTCCTTCCAAGCTGAATATATGCGTCACCAGTCCCGTCGTTGTCGGACATGCACAGGTCACCATAGTTTTGGCAGTGAACTGGGGGTGATGCGTGACGAAGGGCTTCAGAGATTCTGGTAAACAGAGACAGGTGCTCGATGATGCATCGTAAAAGAGTCTGGTCTTTCCGTCAAAGCAGCAGGGTACACGTATGTGTATGTGGTACTAGTACTAGGCCAAATTACGATCGGAGCCTGGGAAAACTTGGCACTAACCCATCCTCCTGATTCTACAATGGCGGTTCTCAATGACCGCGATGAGCAACGGAGGCTTCTCAGTAAGTTGCTGCACGCTATCCACCATCGAAAAGGTCATGGATCGCGCCGATTTCTAGATAAACAGCTGCTCGCAGCTGCCCGACAAGATGGCAATGTTGAGGAACTGTTGACGAGCGTCGATTATAGAGACCCAGAAGACGAAGACAACTTTCTTTTCGACATAAATTGTACCGATCTGTAGGTTCCCCTCAACGGCCCATACAGCATGCTCAACTTTGTTTGGTATGACTCGGACTCCAGCTCAGGAAACACCCGTTCGCACTCCCGTTGTATCTTACCGTCGATCTTGCACTGACATTCTCTCACCAGCTCTTCATTTAGCGTACGTAGCCCTCCGCGTCATCCGACGGTAGTACTCAACATACGCACCCCATCGGATGGATCTCAACCTTGCATCATGGATTCATCATCCATCATCTATCATATCAGTGTCTTGAGCGCTTCCATCGAGAATGTCAACCTCATCATCGAAGCCGATGGCTGCGACGTCGATCCCCAGAACTCCGTAGGCAATACACCCCTCCACCTCGCCGTCCAGATCAAAGACCATAACGCCCGCCACGCCATCGTATCTGCTCTCGTAGAAACAGCCGGTGCCATCGATTCGTACGTGCTTTCGATACTCATTTCCTTTACATGCCCTTGTACAAGTCTTGACCGATCTCATCAGCATCCGGTTGACCAACAAGGCTGGTCAGACACCAAACGACCTTTCGAGAATATACTGTCAAAAGGATACGGAGGTGATTTCGTTGACGACCCCACCTGCACGACAAGTAAACGCCATCCTTGGCGATGATGATATCGCGAGTGGTGAGTTGACTGAGTCGTAGGTCGTTGTGTGTGCTGACTCGCGCCGAAGACGGTGAAGGTGACGAGCATCAATGAATGGATAGATCTCAGATTTTAAGAATCTGTCACTCTCCCCGGCCCGCCGTAGGTATCTTGTCACATATCTCTCAACCTGTATTTCCTTTGCGGACCATTTCATTTCTCACCCACCTCTTGGATGCCGACCATATCTCCGATCTGTTCCTGAATAGCCTCCACGCTCTCCTCGGACGCCAACAAAAGAGGATATCCGTCTTTTGTGTAGGTGGAGAATTCCGGACACGCGGACCCTTGCACCAAGCGACCAAACAGGGAACCCGATATATCCCAACAGAAAATTAAATTATATGCGTTCTGACGTAATAGTTTCAAAAAAATTCCCATTGGATGTCTTTTTGATCCCAGAGTTCAATGTTGACCATCATATCCGCTTAGCATAACTGGACAGCTTGACTTAGATCAAGGGCGACACAACGTCTCACAAGCTGCAAGTGTAATGGCTGGAAGCGTTTCTAGTTCCATGGAAAAGTTTGAAATGAAACACCTGATATAGTGGTGAGACACGTACTAGTAGGTCACTCGCTGTTATCATACACTCGTTCGATCAACTTGAAGTCCATCTGAATCTGCATGATCAACTCAATCCTCACAATCATGATGATATGGACCGACCCCCACTATTCGTGGTGACAATATCGTTGATCTCTCCTCCAGATACAATCTCATAAAACGGCTTTTTCATCTGTCCTCGTGCAAACACTGGCAATGTGAGATCGCCGTGTGTGCCGTGCGATGAACAACCAGATTGCACCTTTCAGAGTCGCCAAACTTGTCCGATTTTTTCCACGCTTCGTTGTTCCCTGCTTGGTACTTGCACAAATGGCGATCACTTCCACCTTGGATTGAGTGATTGTAGACTGTCCCAACCTGCCATCGGCAACACCGATTCGACAATGGGGGAGAGCACTTCCTTCCTTCCAACTCCGAGTCGATGGTCGTGGACTTTCCATGTGTTTGATCAGTAGATGCCTCCCTGTGATCTTCTTTCCCTCTTGCGGTGGCGGTGCTTCAAGATACTGTGGGCCATTCAAATTGAAATAGTGACTTTATGGATGACATGCGGATTTCCCAGCCCGATAAAGAATCGTAAATAATACCTTACCTTCAGTGTCGGATCCTTATAATTCAACGCCACGAACCATTGTGTAAAGAGTAGATCGGTGGTACTTGACCAAATCTTCAAGCTTCAAGTGACGGAGTTGAATCAGCTGACTCAACAGATCTCGTTGAGATAAGACTCCGACTGTGCAGTAATTGGTCTGAATCGTTCACCAATTTTACTAGGTGAGTATCACTAGCATCTTCTAACGATGCCAGTGACAACCTTCTGCTTGCGATGATCAATAACGGCACATGGGACACTGAGTGGTACTAATTTGCGCGCGCAGACTCTGTCACGAGCGTGAGTTCATGTACAATCTTTTCACGGCCCGCATGCATTTCAAGTTGATGGAACAGATTGCATGGCGTCTACTAGTACGCCAGATTTTAAGAACCGCGACATCGCGGGTAATATTGTATATGCTGAATAACATGCCGCCCCGGCCATATGTTCAAGTTACCGGTTGGCATCCATGGTGATCGTGAAACACCTCGGATTCGACCTCCATCTTTCTCTGAAGAAGTCTGCCACAGCGTGGTGAAACACGCAATCGTACGTCGAGGCCGCAACACCACTGGCTGAACTTCAAGTTCCAACTCGATTACAGTGAGTCCTGGCCGACAAGTAACTTGATGCGCCTCCAAGTCACTGGCAATGATTCCATATTATATTACCAGGAGGAAGCCCGACGTTGCGCGATAGTGGCAGTCACTGGCAATGATGCATCATATACTTGATACGGTTGAACCGGTGTTGGCTGACAGCAGTTGGATCTGTTTTTCCGAGTCGTTTAGATGGTACGTTGAGCCAATTTTTGTATTGTTGCCATTAGCTGCTCATCGTGTGGAGTGGCATTAGCTGGCACTTCGACCACGAGCTGCATGTCCCCACGTGTCTGGGCACGCCTTCTCTGATTATCAGAACGCCGACCAGTGGAAAATGCAATATTCCGAATGGCATACGCCTCATAGCCGTACGCTCTACGACCGCGAGATGTCCCCCGGTATCTCAATCCTCTGCCGGGCTTAGTTTATACGTGGGTTCGCTGCCTATCCAGCATGTCTGTGAAGTACCGTTCTTTGCGTACACAACTCTTGTTTCACGTTTATTCTACTAACCACATGGCGTCCATTGCGCAAGAGGTTTCAGGCATTCTGTTCAATGATTACGTCTCACGTATGGTCGTTGATCCAACTTGAAGTTGGCGCTCCGCTCATCGACCGCATTGTTCTTCTTAGTTATCGCCATCACTGCTGTTGGATGTGATTATAGTGAGGACTCACATATTCGACCATGCTTTATGTCATGCAAGAAACTTATCATTCCATATTGTCAGTTCTCACATTCTCTGATGAAGTATGCATCATTTCGTTCGCATTACTTGCATGAACTTGACTGGTCATCCATGTTTCCAGGTTGAATATATATGGGTCAGTGGATGTTTATCCATGATCATGGTGTATTCTGATATGACAACAGAACAGGCCCTGGACACGGGTATCTCTCTTATTCCTTCTGGTGTGAATCCAGACCATCTTCGAAATCCGTTACTAATCTTTAATACTCAGGTTCGATATTTTGGGTTGTTGAGCGCCATGTGAGTGAATACATGCTGTCACGTATTTCAATTGATTCTCCTGGCTTGTTGGCTAGGAGCAATGGTATATGTATGTTTAAATCTTGACATTCGAGGTTGTTTAGCTGATGCTAGCCGAATGTAAGGGGGGTCATCGTTCCTACCGGGCCCTGAAAAGGTAATTTTCGTATTCCATTGAATATCGACAAATATACTCAACTTTCGATTCCGGGTAGACGTATGTACTCATACTTCATTTTACTTTGATCAGTGATATGTCTGAGCGGTTGACGACATTTCAAACTAGTTGTGAGTACGCTTATGCAATGTTTTCGATGAGCACACTCTCAACAAGGACAATTCAAAGGCGCAATAGTTGCTATTTTGGGTAGTTGGGCCTTCTTGGTTTTTTATGCCGCCGCAGAGTGTGAGATTTCATGCTCACTTTCGAGAAAGATGAATCTAATTGATCGAAGCAGTGGCAATGATCCTCCGTGTGTGGGCAATGTATGGTCGATCCAAGTTCATCCTTGGCACACTCCTCGCAATCTACGCTGTCGAGACCATCGGGAATATAATCAGTGGTACCATTGTGGCAAGCACCCCAAACGAGTTCGTGCGTAAGTAAAACACGCCCTTGTATCGTGCACACTACACTCACTGGTCTGTTTCTGCCAATATGTAGAAATCGCTCAAGTACTTGACTTTTCTATTTGCACAGAAAACTCTGACCCTACTTTGACCATATTGGTGTATATTTTTGATGGTTCGCAGATCGCTCTCGGTGTATTGATGTCTTTGTTTGTTGTCATTCAATTCATCAAGGAGGGACTCCAAATGTACAGAGTAACAAAGCGTTTCCATCTGAACCATTACATGATTCTTCTCGTCAGAGAAGGCATGCTCTACTTTTTCATGTATGTCCCCATCTTGTCACTCCTTGCATTTCCACTTCCATGCAAATAGGCTAACAGCGATTCATCACGCATAGCATTATGGCATTTGCACTTATCGGCATACTGGGTCATTTGGAAATCTATTCAGTGTACGGATGGCAGATCGTGCTACTTGGAATGATGGAAGGAATACTTCCATACACACTGATCCCCCGATTCATCTTGAACTTGCGAAAGCTTCATGCGCGCGATGTCCGGGGCAGACGTGGAAGCGAAATCGACACCGCGTTCGGTTTGTCATCGTCATCTGACCGTGGTGCTGTTGGGAGCATAGTGGTGTTTGCGGATCGAGTCGGAGAGAACGAGGACGCAGAGGAAGGACGGGACGAAGAAATAGAGTTGGAGGGGAGGGACATCCGGGGCGCTGGCGGTGCCAGTGGTGCGTGCATTAGCCAAACTGCATCTGAAGTGGCACAACTCATCGCTTCTGGCGCGAGAGAAGGTGAGGAAGAAATACAACTCGTAGAAAGGGAAGGGCGTGGCGCCGATAGTTAATGAAGAGATGAAATCTGTGTCAAATTTAGTTCTTGTATCCCAACGTTCCGTGGTGCGCGTTATTTATGTATCCGTACAAACCAATGCTATGCAGGTCGATAAAGCCAAGATGTTGAGAACGTGAGCATGGCACATATACAGGGATTTACCAAAGCGGACGCATTCGAACCTGACTCACGGCCCATCACACTCTTGACTGGCGAGGTTGGACAGACATAGTTGAATGTATGTTTCATTCATGCTCGTATCGAGCACAGTAGGATACACGAATGATTATACGAACCAAACTTCTCTATATCGAATCCCCAAAAACAGTGTCGGCGACACATAAAAGTTGTGATCTCTGTAGACTTCTGGTCTCATTTGAATTCAGGAACATGGCGATGTCCTTTCCAAGTGTTAATGATGCTGATGCCCCCCACCTCACTATTTCTCAAGGATCAGAACCAGACGGATTGGATGATACAAGAGAGTACGGACCGATGGTTTTTGTGATGCAGCGCGGTGTGCCCCTTTACCAAACATCAGCATAACCATTTTTGAGTATCAACCATGTCTGACCTTCGACGATCAGCCATCCGAGGTCCCTCATTAAAATATATGCGTCACTCTAACAAAATCAGACTATTCTGTCCCCTGCCTGCCAGGCCCGGTTCAACCACGACATGTTCTCGTCATATACGCACAGTTCTATTTCCTATCGGATACTATCTCACACGATTAGACCGGCAAGTTGGGATAGCAACTCTCTGAGGAAAAAAAGTTTAATGTATCGTATCGTTATATTCAAGACCTCCCTCGCAACGGTCTTCGTTGCGGGTAACGTAGTTGAATGAGTCGCAGGCTGATGCTACAAGATATCGTGCCATTGACAGCAAACATAATGATACCTGCAAAACACATAGTAAGGCCGGAGGACCTGTGTCGAAACATCATCGGCGTGTAAAAAAAGTGAAAAAAGGAAGACTGCTTGGTTGCCTACCAACTTGAAACTCCAAACATCAATCCTCGCCTCCCCCGTGGTGATGACTTCTTCACGTCCGTTTGTGTTGCATATAGTCAGTTTGTTGCAAAACCAAGTGAGTCTTGACAACGATGCAAAACGCGTTGTCGCAGTGATCAGGATCAGTGTCGCCAAGGATGCCACCATGCGATCGCGTTCATTGAGGAAGGAGCATCAAACTATGCCAATGTGTACAAGCCCGAGCATTCCTAAAAACGACGAGAGAAACGCAGTCAGCCTCACTGATGGCGTGAACTTGGAAAAAAAAAACTCTTGATCCGCGAAACCATCCGAGGGTCAACCGTATCGAAACGTGAGATTGCGATGTCGATTATTATTTACGAGGGCGCCGTTGATGCATGAATGAGAATGTCATCCGGGGTTGCATTGTCAATTTGTATCGGTGTTTGAAATCGCTGGCCCTTCTGGATCAACTTGAATTGGAACGCGAACACAAGTTAATTGTGAACTCACCAATGCAGGGATGGTACGTGTGTCCCGGACTACCTTCATGTACTCGACCTGGCATCTGGGCATTTTCTTGGCCTTGATGCGCTCGCGCCGGGATCCAAAACATTTGACAACTGCCCCGTTGACGCATGCTACAAGGCTTATGACCTCGCCAAGGGTCGCGGAATGAGTGTTCATCAGATTGTCCATGCGATGAGGAAAGCGACCGGAGTCGACTACAAGTATGAAATCATTGGCAGGCGGTGCGTAGAAATAATGTCCATTCCGTAAGGAACTAAACGTCACTGACAAGCGTGGAGACGTCCTGGATCTGACTGCGGACCCGTTGCTTCGGAAACGGTTCTACTTGCCCAAATTGACCTGTCGATTCTAATTAATTATTTTTTCGTCCATAAGGTATCCTCTTCCTGATGATGGACTATTTAGATGCTGACTTGGCTCAAGACGTGATACAGGCCTTCTTAGGCTGCCATAACAGATTGAAATACCGCCAATTTTGTCATACACAAGTAGTAAGTAAACCTTACTAGTAAGCTGCTACGCTCGAGTCAGATTCAGATCGTACCAGGCAGGGGCCGGGTTAGATCTAGACCATCCCACATTGTTTTCGGGAAACCCGTTGCACGCGACACCTTGAATCAGATATGATCTTAATCATAGCCGATTGATCGGCATGTTGTCACCAGTATCCCAAACTTCAAGTTGAAGCTTTGAAGCTTGAAGCACTGCCGTGTTGCAAGTGTGTCTCAATGTGGCATGTCTTTCCGACTCATCTCCCCCAATGACATCTTGTCGTCACTGTCCAATATATATTGACAGGGGTCTGATGCCCGGTGTCTCCCGGTGGGAGGATATTAAGAACAACAGATGTGCTCTCCAATAGCCTCAGGGTAAGCGGCCCGCCGTCTTTCAAGTGAGCTGTGAGTTTTCCCCCTCTCAGTCCTGCTTTCCCCAACTTGTGCTCACATGTCACTCTCTGCATCTTAGTCTTCTCATCGATAATCCATCGAGGTCTTTATCCCGTTGAGCACATATGCCTTATACATATATTAGAACTCGGTATCGGATGGTGCTCTGTTGCTGATTATCAAGTATTCATGGCACACCTTGCAGCTTTCGGGACAAGGGTTCATTCCGTATCGTGAACAAGTCATCCGCAACTATTACTACCCTTGTCGGGTGGGGAGAATACCATGATGAAAATGGTCAGAAGGAAGACATTTTGTCTGGACATGAAGTACCATTCCCAAGGGAGGGGAAGGTGAATGTGTTCGTGTACAAGAAAGGTGGCAATCCTGCCAGTGAAGACAGGGATCCGTTTACCTTCGAGACTGGCTGGATTTACTATGTATTCTATGTTAAAGGAAAGCTATGATATAGGTAGTTCAAATACTTCTAGCTATGCCCCTGAAACCCGAGTGGCACTGACAAAAGTAAAGTCACTTTTGAAAAGTGATGCAGTCACTTCTGAATCAGTAGCCGCACAGTCAAATCATGACGAAAGGCACATCAGTGACAAGCGTGTCACTGTCTGTCAAAAGGGTCTAATTGAGGTCAATGATCCGGTCACTGGTCCGCATTATGAAGGCGCAAATTTTGAGCGCTCAACACCGCAATGGATGCCTGTTGCAAGTTGCAACACTATTTCACATTCAGAGGATAACACTCGAATTAGTGACTACAGGTTACAACGTAGCTAACGAGTCCTGGTGACGACAAGCCAACTTGAAGTTCAAGTGGGCGGCGGCGGGCCATCAGCAAATGTTAACGTTGCTTGCACACGCGCTTGACGGCGCTGAGAACGACCTCTTTCCAAGTAAATCCTTTTGCTGGGATTCAGCTTATTTTTTACTTATCCATACTTATTCTATACTTGTTTACTTGATCGCACATTCGCGAATGAAAATATGTCATCAATTTCAAGCAGCTAAGTATACAAGCGGGTCTAGAAGCATCGCGCTCGTCCTCCTCGGCGTTGAGGTGGTAGGTGGGCCATTGCGCCGTCCTCGTCGTTGTGGTGGAGGGTGCGCTGTTGCGCATTCCTCGCCCTGGTCGTCGTCGTGTGGTGGGTGCGCTATTGTGCTGTCGTTGTCGTGTGGGCCGTTTGTTGGGCCGCTCATGTTATCATCATTATTGCGGTTTTGGGTGCGCTGTTGCGCTGCCGTCGCCGTCGCCGTTGTCGTAGGGGGGCCGTCAGGCTGTTCACGTAGTGGTCGTTTCGTCTTTTTATACTGCACCATGTCGTTCTTGCCTCGTCCTCCCTGTTGTCATCGTGGGTGGGCCGTTGGGCCATTCACGTCGTCGTCGTCGTCATCGTGGTCTTTTTTTTTTCTTGCGTGCGTTGTCGTACTATCACCACCCTCGTCGTTGTCGTCGAGGTGGTGGTTGAGCGGTGGCACGCGCCGTCCTTAACCTCGTCGTTGTCGTTGTGGTAGTGGGTGCGCTGTTGCGCTATTCCCACCCTCGTTGTCGTCATCGCTGAGGTGGTGGTTGGGCGCCGTCCTTGGCCTCGTCGTCGTTATCGTCGTTGTCATTGTGGCAGTGGGTGTGCTGTTGCGAAATCCCCGCCCTCATCGTCGTCATCGAGGTGGTGGTTGGCCATGACACGCGCCATCTCTGCCTCGTCGTCGTGTTGAGGTGGTGGGCACACTGTCGCGCCATCCTTGTCCTCGTCGAGGCGGTGGTTAGGCCGTGGCATACTATCCTTGCTGTCGCTGTCTTGTGGTCGGGACATCGTCGTCTTCTTCGCTGTCGAGGTGGTAGGTGGGCCGTTGCGCTGCCCTCACCTCACCCAGGCCGTCGTCGTCGTAGTGGGGGTGCGTTGTTGCGCTATCCCTACCTTCGTCATCGTTGTCGATGTGGTGGGTGTCGTCGTTGTGGGAGGGCCATTGCACGCGTCACCCTCGTCCGACATCGCTGTGGTGTGGTGGGTGAGCTGTGATGACACCATCCTCGCCTGGACCCTCCATCGTCTTAGTGGTGGTGGTGATGTGGTGGTGCGTCTGGCTGTAACGGGGATACCGATGCTGGTGTGATCCATGTGGAGTTGAGTACTAGCGCACGGGACTTAGAAATTTTTCTTACCGGAAAGTCATGTACATAGTATATTACTTACAACCTTGTGGCCTAATGGTTAGTATTGTCTTATTACTGTGTCCGCCTGCCCTACCCGACACCTCCTACGAGGTAAATCTGAAAAACGCAGGGCAATTTTTCAAACACATCAACATCCGATCAAGTTTATTCCAGTCTGAAAAATGTTTCATACCCGCCGTGTCGTCGTCGTGACCTTCTTGATCCCCAACTTGAACACTAAGGCAAAGAATGAAGGCCGGGGTGTGCAGGAGGATCATGATGCGTTCAAGTTGCCGCGAGGAATGCTGTCAGCTTCAACGACGTCCTAACTGTCAATGTCTGTCACTCGACTCGGAGTCGGAGTCGGTTAGCTTGTGTGAGCTAGATAACCAATCTCCTTCAAGTTTTCCTGTTCCAACCCTTCGGTGAGTCATGCACAGCACGCTCCTCTCGTGGTCACCTATTTCATTAACTCCTACTGATGTGGCTACAGTTTGCTCGTTATTGGGCCGCCTTGGGCGTACTACATGGTTCCGATCAATGATCCACCTGAGAGGGACGCCTAATAGATGTAGTAAACGGCATTCGACAGCCCAGGTTCTCCCCCCGGCACTGTTCGCACATTGGCATGGACTCGGACGTACATCTATGGCTACGCTTTACGTACCGATGGATTCTCCAGCCATCGACAGACTTCAAGCAGATCGGTTTTTTTTGACGGCTCGTCGAATGTGTATCACGAATTTGATGAGAACCCTTGAACTCCTAACTACTACTTTCTTGGATGAACCAACCCATATATGATCACTGGCACACAAGTCACCCCAACGAGACGCGATGAATTGGACATCGCACGTCATCTTTCAGCGTCCTACTTGATGTGACCGGCGATTCAGACCCCCCGTGAAACTGTCGCTGGTATTATTGTCTCCCCGCTCCTGTTGAGTCCCGAGGTAAAGCTTATTTTTACGTGGACGCCCCACATCCATACCCCAACACTCCCGTAGGCACCATGTGATCTGCCAAACCTAGACACGTCACATCTGAGATTTCAGTACC
Source organism: Aureoboletus auriporus (assembly GCA_038089615.1). Taxonomy (NCBI): domain Eukaryota; kingdom Fungi; phylum Basidiomycota; class Agaricomycetes; order Boletales; family Boletaceae; genus Aureoboletus; species Aureoboletus auriporus. The sequence continues at coordinate 16,728 of JBBPLF010000386.1, forward strand.
AACTCCCAAGCAAGCCGGATTAAGGTATATCAACGCGCCAATCTTGTGCCTGTCCCGGACAACTTGAAGTCTCGGACACTCTTGTTGCCACCGGGAAAGAGCCGCTAACAATGCCGTTTATGATGCGTTTGTGACGTGCTTTGTCCAATGACCTTAATCTAACCATTATAGTCTAGTGACATCATGGAGAAAAACAATATCGCTCGTCTCATTATCACAAATTCACACTCTACACGTCCCCTATCGCGATTACAATAGTTCGACTGTCCTACTTACCGGTTCTGTGTACGTTGTTCGGGCCTTGCCAATAGGCATCTTGCAAACATATTTTGACGTAAAAACAATTTTCCTGCGGCTGGATGGAGATCGATTCATGTACGCGTATCAGTGAGGCCTTGTGATGCGGCATTGCGACCTCGGATGGGACCCGCCGCAGTTACTTATCGCAATACGATGTGGATACGGGCCATGCCCTCAAGATGCAAAGAAGAAGTAAGGTCACGGTCGGGCGTGCGAATGGGGCTGCATACTTTATGAGATTCGTTGCAAGGTGCAGATTCGGGCAGGGACTGGTGTTGATTCACACATGATGCAAGCTTTCGCTACGTCAGCGATGCGTGCAACTCGCTTGTTATCGATTGGTCATTTTTCGTATGTGATAGACGAACGTTGAACGCACGCGCAAGTGCGTCGTGATATGGACGAACATAGCTCAAGCTCAACAACGAACAAAAAAATCAACAAGGCGATGAATAATGATCGATAAGACGGGCATCCCATGCATGTCTGCTTTATCCAACCGACATGTACTCAGGGGATGTTGGAAACTAATGCTTTGCGTCTGTCTCATCATCAAAATGCAATGCTGTAAGAGATGTATTGATCCCAGCCCCCTTCGTGATTGTAACAACCCATCGGAGAACCTCAGGAGAAAGACTTTTGTCACGACCAAGTTGCGCATCAAATGATTAGAAGGACGATCACCATGTAAAGGGAAAAAGGAAATCACTAACACTGGGACGAGATGTTCATGCTCTAATGCCCAAGGGTACGTTAGATAGAGCGCAAACGTAGATATTGGGCTAAATAACTCGGCCCGAGAGTCAGTGAAGGCTAGAAGTAGAAACGCAGTATTGTCGTGGGAAACCATGTGCACGTAGGGTCCGTCAACGTGAAACACACTTGAACCCGATGGCGACGACACCCAAGAACCCCTTTACGTTTGATGACGATGCCAACGAAGATGACGAAGGAGGCTGGCAAGAAATGCCCGTCGTCAAAGAAGACGAACTTGCAGGCGGTCTTGACGAAGAAGATCAGCGGAAATATCACTACGTTCCCAAGAAAGCCGTTTCAGATACCCAGTCGCACTCAGCTGGAAATGCAACGGGAAATCTGATCGATTTCGATGACCAAGGAATGCAATGGCGCTCGAAGACGGAACAGAACGAGAACGAGTATACTCGGTTGCGAGTGGACGAGGAGGAGGATGCGGATGAGGTGCATCTACGGACGCGGTATCTCTTCGATGAGGACAAGGCGATGACACCGTTGGGTCAAATGCAGGCGACGAAGAGAATGCTTACTGAGGCGCAGCGCATAGCCTACGTCGGCCTCTGCGCCCTCACTGCGAAGGAGATGGCACAAACGCAGAAGAACACACGGAAAAAAGAGTTCAAGGATGCTATCCACAGCATGGAGCTCTGGGCATTGAAGGTGATGGGGCGGCTCTACTATCATATGGATCTCGAGACTGCAGGTATCTTATTCGTTATTTCTGTCCTCGTTTCTCATGGGTGAACGATACGCCCTAACACATTTCCACAGAACAAAAGATGATAGACAGCCTTGCGTTGCATGGTGTACAAGCCAGCGATCTTGCTCCATCTTTAATGACGACACATAAAGTCGCCAATCCGGAATATGATCCAGAAGAAGCCAAGAAACAAGAAGTGGAGAAATCATCACATCCAATAGAACAGGAGATCGATCTAACATCACCCAAATCACCAGTCGCCCCATCGTCGCCGACAACACAGACTATACCTCCATATCAGACGACCGCCCGTGTCTTAGAAAATACATCCGTAGCTTCATCATCTCTACCTGGTGTTAGCATCATGCTCTCGTCCGTCGACAAGGATGTCACACTCGACATTCGATGGACAGTTTTGTGCGACCTGTTCCTCATCTTAGTTGCTGACAGTGTTTATGACGCCCGTTCTCGCGTGCTGCTAGAAAGCGTCGCATTGAAACTTGGACTTGGTTGGATTGACGTCGTCAAGTTCGAGCGGCGCGTCACCGAGGCTCTCGAAATTCAGGAGGGCGTCGAAAAGCTGGAAAATCAAGATATTATCGATGAGTCTTCCAAAGCTGCCCGGAAAAGGAGGTATGTGATGATGGGTCTTGCTACGCTAGGTAAATGGTCGAGCGTACGTGTTTCCTGTGATGGGCTCATCTTGTTTGTAGGGGGTGGTCTCGTTATCGGATTATCAGCTGGATTGTTGGCTCCTGTCATTGGGGCAGGCCTCGGCGCTGCGCTTACCACCGTTGGTATATCAGGAACGACGGGCTTCCTCGCCGGTGCAGGAGGTGCTGCGGTCATCACGACAGGTGGTGTTCTGACAGGATCCGGCATCGCTGTACGTGGCATGGCCAGACGAACTCAAAGTGTGAAGACTTTTGATGTACTACCACTCCATAATAACAAGCGCGTGAGTTGTATATTAACCGTGTCTGGGTAGGAATACTGTCTTCTTCGCCTCTACCTTGTTGATGATTTTGTAGATTCATGAATGGCAAGATAGATGACGTACGACTGCCTTTCAGCGTACTAGACCCTATAGTCGGAGACGTATTCAGCGTCCTTTGGGAACCTGAGATGATCCAAGAGACTGGAAGTGCTTTGAGGATTCTAACGGGTGAGATCTTGACTCAGCTCGGTCAGACGGTCTTGCAGCATACTGTCATGACTGCATTAATGGGTGCTCTTCAGTGGCCTATCGGTGAGTTCTCGTTGTTTAGTGTTTCTCCCATGATTGAGTTGAAAGTGTCTAGTCCTAACGAAACTAGGCTACCTCATTGACAACCCTTGGAATAACGCCCTGGACCGTGCACGAGCAGCAGGAAGCGTGCTCGCACAACTGTTATTGCAGCGACATCTTGGGGTTAGACCAGTCACACTCATTGGCTTCTCACTTGGAGCCCGGGTCATTTTTTATGCGCTATTGGATCTTGCCAAGGCAAAGGCGTTCGGCATTGTCCAGGACGTCTTTATGCTTGGTGCTACGCTCACTGCCTCACAAAGCACATGGTGTAACGCGCGCAGTGCGGTATCTGGGCGGTTTGTGAATGCCTATGCCAAGAATGACTGGGTATTGAACTATCTGTTTCGTGCAACGAGTGGGGGTCTTAGCTCGGTCGCTGGACTGAGACCCATAGAAGGCATACCCGGGCTGGAAAACGTGGACGTAACAGATAAGATCTCTGGTCACATGAGTTACAGAACATTCATGCCACTCATTCTTGACCAACTTGGGTTTCCTGTGACTGCGGACTACTTTGATGAACCTGTGGTATGACTCTTTCAGCGCCTGTTTGGTATGATGGTTGATTAAAAGAACAGGAACCCGATTTTGAAGGGGACAGAGTGGTGATTCCAGAGACCGAAGAGGCCAAGGCGAAGAAGCGAAGATGGTTCTCGAAGCGCACTAAAACATCGGTGCCTTCCTCCGCTCCTTCCAGACCTCCCACCGCTACCTCGTTCGGGTCCTCTGGGTGGAAAGCCTCATCCAAGACCCGAGAAGACGAATTACCAGCTCGCACGGATGCAACTTCGATTCCTTTGCCTGCTCCCCGCAGAGGCACCGATGACACACCCACTTCTCCAGAACGGCGTCCATCAGACTCCATGCAGGAGGCTCCTGTTCATGCTGGTTTTGATCTAGTTGCCATCAAACGCATGATTGGAGAAGCGGAGCGTCACCCCGAACAACTAGTGGTTCCACCGCCAGATCAGGTTCGCTCAGCACTGCCACCATCCTCAACTAACCCTATTCCGACTCCATTGTTATCGCACCCGATAAGCCACGCTGAGGCTGAGACAGCGACAGGTGCTGTCAAGCCGGCCCCTCATGACGATGTGGATGAAGTAGGAACGTCGATTCGGGACTCGGCTGGACCAAACGCCACATTCATGACGTCGACACTGCATAACACAGATTCACACGCTGGCATGCCTATTGAAAAGGCGACAGTTCTTGAAACGGAACTTTATTTAGAGTCGGGTAACATGGTATCTCGACCGGTTTATCCACACGAAACGAGCCCGGCGGGATGGTCTTCTGCGAAGCAATTGAACAACATACGAGATACCACGTTTGGGAACCCATTTGCAGGGTCGACGGAGGGGAACGCGTTTGGAAGTTCTGCACGCCGTCCCGCACAGTCGCCCACCTCGCACGATCGGCTGGGCACGCTGGGCACACAGTCAGCATCTGATGCCTCGCCAGGTCTATCCTTTGGCTCTCCGGATGGGACCATCACGTTCCAAAACTCGGAACCAGATCCATGGAGGACGCCTGCCGAATTTAGAATCGGGACGAGCAATGGTCTTGGTACGAATCCTTGGTCCATGTAATTCGGGGTCCTTCTATAGCTTGGCGGATGTGTCATGAGGGTGTTACGTGCAATGATCGCATTAATGCATTGTCAATACGGTTTCCTCGCACTCGGGAAAAATGAGGGACTATAATTTTGTTCAACTACGAATGCGCAGCACACAGCCCACGTCGGCTTGAATGTCTGGCCACAGCCTAAGTCGTTAATCTTGTATCTTTTGCGACTGGGAGGGAATAGTGCTACCCATGTCGGACTTACACAAACCGAGGATTGAAAAATTGATCCGCCGCCATCGCAAGGCCGTAATCAACATGATCTTCTCACTCGAGTGGAATGTGACAATGGACAGTGGACAAAGGCTAATAAACGATCGTCGCATCAACGGATATCGGACCTCCTGCGAGCCGAGGAAGTAATAATGCCCAGGAGTCCTATCTCGCCGTCAATATCACACGTAAACAATAAAAGCAACAAATAAATAACGAAAACAAAGAGGGTCACGACACATGTCAGCAATAATTGGCTGAGTGTGAACGTGGCGGAGTGGCTCTGAAATGCGTCTTTTCTGCCATTCGAAAGGCCCCACGCGTTGCCCTTGACGCGCTCGGGAGTGCAACTTGCACGCCCACTCACCGCATCATGTCACAAATAGATCGCCACGGTTGCCTTCTGTTTCCGCATTTGAGCCCTCGCGGTCACACTAGCAGCCGGGGGCAACGCTTTGACTTTTTTAGTTGACACGGGTTTGGGAAATTTCTATTTGTAACAATAGCAACCCTCCACGGTGGGGGTGGTTGTCTTTGTCCACAACAAATTTTTTATTTTGAATTGTCGTCATGACACACGGAGTTTGAACATTCCACAGGGAAACGAGCGTCACCCGACAACGTTATTTAAACCTCCGAACTGTGGAAACTCCGAACTAGAAATTGGGCGTTACGTTCCTGCCATTCTTTCTTACATGGTATAAAGCCGGGCTCCCTCGTACCCTCGCTCCCGGGCTCCTCTTCCCTCTCCATTTTTCTCGCCTCTCTGGTGGTGAACGTTTTTTTTTGTTACCGTTTACGAAACGTACATGCGGTCCATCCTCAAGCATCCTCACCTATCCGATCTTCATTATCACCAATATCCAGAACCGTTCCCGTTTGCAACATGCGCCACCGTTGAAGTCTCACCTCACGTCCACTTTCCCCCTACCCCGACCCTCACGTCGACCTTCATCACCCACTCCTCCTCGGCGTACGACCGCACCCCAGCAGAGGTCCTTCCTAATGCTTGTGCCTTGCCCGGTCGGCACGAGAGAGAATTTGTCGACACACCCCACTCTCGTCGTCCGCGCCGTAGGTGGAATCGGGACGGGGAAGACCCTCAAGGAAGTTATTTCCATCCATGCAGACACGAACCATCAGGTTTATTCGCCCTATTTCTCCATAATGTACTCGATGCCTAACCTGTTCTTCCTCCTCTCGCATGTGCCTGTTTTGTGCTCAGAATCGGACGACTCGGACGTCGTGCGAACCCCGCCTGAGCCTATGTTGCCTGGCCCGATCGCCGTACGGATTGGGTCCCGGAATCCTGGCGATGCGATGTTGCCATATTCCCCTACCCATGAAGAGATCGAGTCTGCGCTGTTGTTTTTGCCGCACGCGCCGAGTATGCCGTTGAAGATGAAGAAGAGCACACGCGGGTCAAGTAGTATGGCTCGGATACATTCAAAAGAGCCTCGCCAGGAGAGCGCCGATGGGCGGATAGCCCGTCATAGCGATTTCGCCGTCCCTGCCCTCGACTTTGAAGGATGCTTGGGTGGGTTTTGAGGGGGTAGATGGACACGATAGATAACAGTGTTGCTCTCGTTGTGTATGCTGATTCGATATGAAACTGATACCCGCACGTATTCCATAGCTTTTTGTATTACCACTGTTCGTTTAACACATAGATATGATGATTTTTTTCTTGAAAGTTACAACCTGTGCGTGTATACCTCCATTCTTGCGGTGTGCATGGACCTGTGTGGAATAATTGCGGGAGGTGATTCCTATAACCTCAGTGATGGCGCCCACAGTTGACCTATTTTCCGTCAGGAATATTAACAGAACAAAGTGAGAAGCAATGGGAAGTTTGATGTCAAATTTGTGCACCAGGAACTGCGACCGTGAAATGAACCCCAGATAGAAGCCTGATGGATATTAATACACATAGGTCAGGTGGACTCTCGCACCATACCCATAGCGTATACTGTTCCCTGCAGGAGAGGTCTATACAATGCACTCAAATAGGTCGATCAACAACCGTACCTGAAGTGCATTTAGAACTCACCCGCTCATGGACCCCAGGTCCGAGCTATGTCTCCGCCGCACCCGAATTGATTTTGTCCGAGGGATCAGGGACGACCCGGGCGAGCCAAACTGAGTAACGCCTGCAAATACTGATATTGAGTCCAAGGGCTCTCCGTCCCCAACTCCGCTGTTCCTCTAGTACGTATAGCGGCATCAGGGATAGCGCAGGACAGTGCCATTACATGAAATATCTTGCGCCGCACTTCCATAGCAATTTAACTTGAAGTGTGAGCGATCATGATGCGTCTGCAATTACCATCTTCCCCTCCGATTTTACTGAACTGCCTTGATCCATGAACTCGGAGACGCGGAGACGGAGACGGGTTGGGGTCGGAGTGGGTGGTGACATGCCAGTCAGTGCAAGCGGGGGCGTTTCAGTCGCAATCCGGTAGCAGTAAGTCCATCGACAGGGTCAAGTGGCCCAATTGAATCAATTGATTATTGATACGCCTCGGGATCCTGGAGCTAACCTAACCTCTGACTGGCATAGACGTGTTATGTATTTTGATTTTTTGATTAGGAAATTTCGTTGTGTAGCACTTTGGACTGGCCGGGGAAAGTTTGAAAGTTCCGACGGTCAGTGCGCAAGTGGCAGTCAAGTGCCAACGCGACGGAGTGCAAAAAGAAAGCGTGGGAATAACGCCATTCCATCGCCCCCCGAATCAACGAACCCTCCCAACGCTTTGTTCCGCAACCACCATCACACAGCGACAGCAACGCCCGCTCGTTCCTCACCACAACCAACTTTCAGATGGCTCGTACCAAGGCAAGTATGTCTCTCAACACACATTGACATCCAGACTCATCGCATTTCCACAGCAAACTGCCCGTAAGACTACCGGAGGTGAGACGTGCCCTAAGATCCCGTGGTTCTGCTGATTAACCCGTCTCTAGGCAAGGCCCCCCGTAAACAATTGGCAACCAAGGCTGCCCGTAAAACTGCTGCTGCCGTGCGTGTCAAACCCGCTGGCGATATCGCCCGCTTACCCCTTTTTATGGTCGTGCTACAGGCTGCGACAGGTGGTGTGAAGAAACCCCATCGTTTCCGCCCCGGAACAGTCGCTCTTCGTGAAATCAGACGGTACCAGAAATCGACCGAACTCCTTATCAGGAAGCTTCCCTTCCAGAGGTTGGTCCGTGAAATCGCACAAGATTTCAAGGTGTGTGTTGTCTTGCTCTTATCTCATGACGGGAGCTGATAAATTGTTTTTGGAAATAGACCGACTTGCGGTTCCAGTCCTCCGCCGTGATGGCGTTGCAAGAGGCTGCGGAGGCATACCTTGTCTCCCTCTTTGAAGACACCAACTTGGCTGCTATCCACGCAAAGCGTGAGTCACGTGCCCGTTTCTGTTGATCATGTTCTCACACCTTTCACCCCCAGGTGTCACCATGTATGATTTCTTTCGCTCCCTCTCCAAATACCACTGATTGTCATTGTTTTGTAGCCAACCCAAGGATCTTGCCCTTGCTCGTCGCCTCAGGGGCGAGAGAGCTTAAATGATGTCCCACCCAAGGTTTATTCTGTTGAAGGATAATATGTTGTTTTCTTTTTGTCCACCATCACCAAGTATGTCTCTATTGTGTTTCTATGATACGAATGGCGTAGTATGTATGGCCTTATCCGTTCCTTCCAACCTCGTCTTCACCTCTTCTCGGCCTTGAATGGACCGGCTGGTCCATGCATCCTGTATTAGTTCTTGGTATCAGGCAAATGTAGACAAACTGTTTGTATTTGCTTACGTATTGATATATACATTCGCGATGCAAACGATTTGGTCGGCGAGACTGTACGTAGAAATCAATCAGTCGCAGCTGGTAGCCCCCATGCATTTGTCACCGGATGTTTCATCAGCCGTCCAGTCCGTGATCGGCGGCAGCGAGGAATTTCCCAAACGATCCGCAACTGGCGGACCACCGACAGATCAATCTCATTGGCAAATACCAAGACACGTGAACTCATCCGAGTCAGTCGTACTGAGCTTGTGAAACGGTCACTTGGTTGGCGGTCGATAGCTAGATTATCTAGCGCTAGCCTATAAAAAGGGGGACATGTAAGTTAGGTCATCCTTGCCAGACACCAAAAGCTTCCGAGGGACCAACCGAGACACATGCCAGGGAAAAGGGAAGGGATGAAGAGAACGTGCCGCTTGGGGAAAGAGAGGAGTTCATTTCGCCTTCGATGGCCACCTTCATCAGATTGGCGAAACCCCGATGTTGTAAAGTACGATAGAGGTGTGAGAAGTCGAGGCCATCCATCGATGAGTCTGGTATGCTGAACAGTGTGAATCGACGGTCAGTGGGACGAGCACAACATCTGATGCACCTAGACGTTTATATCAGTAAGGATCCGTCTAAGGATAGAATGTAACTGCGTGTCATCGGATCGTCAGAATTGATGGAGAAGTCAGGAAAGGGGCGAACATGACAGCAGAGCAAACACGCGCGTGGGGGGGGATTTGACAAGTTAAAGGAGGACGACGTTGACTCGTTGCGTCACCGTTTCTATTTCTATTTCTACGCCCGTCGACTCTGACAGAAATATGACGTGTGAGACAAACTAGTCACCGGACCAGAAACAGACCAAATTATCGTCCTCGGGGGCTCGGACTCGGACTCACCCGTATCTTAGGCAACTTGGGGGATAGCGACCGCAGCAGTTCAATAACTGCGGAAATTTGCCATCAAGATGCCATCCATCAGAATTGCGCCAAGCACTAGACTATGGACTCTGGTCCCCATCCGAAACTCGGTCATCGATACCGTCGGAGAACGGGCCGATTCTAATTTTAGTCCATAATCATTCTCGGTCGGAGAACTCTGATCTAATCTGCATCGTGCCACGATCTAAGTAATCTGAAATCAATCTGATGGCGGCGGAACATTCTATTATTCAGCGTGATCTTGGCAGGTGACAGCCTGAGTGACAGCGGCGAATAGTTGAGTACCTCGCTGCTTTGGTACGGCGTTGATGTGAAGAGAGTGGGTCGAGGGTGCGTGCATGTGCACTGTGAGGCATAGACTGCTGGGCCGCAACAGTGCACATTCAACTCGGGTGCCAGTGATAGTGGCGTACAGCTCTTCAACAACCCGGTGGCAACCTTCACTGAAACGCATGCTGGGGTCGCCACCTGCATCATTGTTACTTGAAACCTTATTTTATTTGGTTGAAATGCTATCACGCACTGGACAAAAATGGCTACCTTTGAATTCTGATGATTTCATGCCCGTGTCTGTTCGCCTCGTCTTGCATTTGACGACGCCTCCGAAACACGCGCCTTCTTCGCCAACATCCCTTGATAGCCCCGTCGACGATATGCAAGAGAGTGAGCCCGAGGGCGCTTTAGGTGTTATCGTCGCTGGATGTTGATCTCTGCCTCATCTTGGTTACGACGCACAAGATATTCACGCGCAATCAGCGCGCGCGCCTGGGAGACTTGGACGTCGGATCGCACCATCTCTTCCAGTCGTTGCTTTTTTCCTCTTCTACCTCTTTATCGTCACCTTCCTCCCCCTCCGATAATTCTCGGCACAAATTCCAACGATCGTGTGGTTGCGGATCGTGCCAAAAACCATGATGATGTCCAACGTCCTTCAACCGCTCCAGATAGACATCAATCAGCGCACCCATTATCTCTGGGTTCTTCTTGTAATGTTCCCGCCACGAATGAAACGAATGTCGTCTCTCCCACGCCCACGACGCATCTCTTGTTCGACCCTGCAAACCGTGAGGGTGTGGGCAGCAAGGCGCGAAACAAACGCTACGCACCAATGCACTGAGCTCCTTGTACGCCTTATTTCCCATACGTCCCTTGCGCGTTGGAAAACACGTCGCGAGATAATACGCAAGATATTCCCTATCCCCCTGTGTAAACTCAACGCGTCTATCAAAACATGCGTCAGTCCAGCCCTCGTAAGAAAATTACGATCGAACACGCACGTTCTCCCTGTACCCAGCACGCGACCTGGCATGTTCTGCTTGACAAGTCTGACGTGGCGATATGTCCCCGAGAGCACACACGTCTGGACAAACTTGCATGGTTCGATGTAGATCGAGAGGTGGTAGAGCTCGGTGGAGGAGTAGTACCTGCAGCGCGTCAACGTGAGGTCTCCTTGTTCGCTTACGAAAAGGACGTTGGCCGTGCGGGCGTTGGCGACAATTTGACCCCCATGTCGCTGCATCGCCGTGGGTCAGTAGGTGAGTAGGTAGTACCTCGACGTCACGGGCTATCTGATCGCGACCTTGCGTCATGCTTCCGTGGAAACAAAACTTGACCGGGACGCTGTCCTTGACGAAGAGGGGCGCCATGAAAGAGATGTTTTAAATTCCCGAGTTCTGATTAAGTGGGGTTGGGCTCAGGCTGCTTCCCACCACTGCTACTGAACATAAGGGCGACATGCCACTGAGGGCTTGAGAATTTCGGCAGTACGGATATGTCCGAGTGGTTTAAATTGTATGACCAATTCAATCCAACGGCGACTTGATGCCCTGTCCTGGACTCCTTGTTGCTGGAGCTTGGAGGTCACTCAAATGTGCCATATGTTCTATCCTTGCCATGTGTGCCAATGTGCCTGCAATGCGTGCATGTCAAACACTAGTATGCAACAAAACAGATGAGTCTGGCTGTCAGTGCATCAGCCCCAGTGAAAACAAGCCACTGGCTGAGATTGTGAGAGATCTTGCCGGTAACGCCTTAAAAGGTATGTGGCCAAACCAGATCCCCCCTCACGACATAGTTGTTTGACGTCATCCTTGCTTTCAGTGGTGGGATCGGAGGGGATGGGTATGTTGGGAAATTGGCCAGGAACCTGCTGGGAAGATGAAGGGCAGCGATCTTCATGCTCAATGTCTTGGACTTGGTCGACTGGATGATGGTCATCACTGTAGATACAGTGACTTCCAAAATTGAGTCAATGTTTTGAGATTTTGAAGAATGTGTTATATAACTCAGGAGCATGAACAAATAGAGCCAAAGTGTAAGTGGGTGGTGAAAAGTACCTACTCTTGGCTACATTCTACAAAAGTATTGATAGAATTTGAATATGTATCCATGGAGATATAGTCAATTCAAATTGGTAAGTCATTGACTCAATTTTGTAACTATATATAAAATTTACAGAATCAGCCAATTCTAGTACT
>JBBPLF010000387.1:9558-28820 GCA_038089615.1 Aureoboletus auriporus
ATTGCTGCATCATCAGACCGGGTCATGTTGCCTCTCAATGCCCCTGGCGTCGTCGTTCCCCACCGACTTCCCTCTCTTCCACGACCAGTACTTCCTCTACCAATCCTCTCCCTATTCCTCCCCCACATTTCTACGTCCCTCGTAGGATTTCTGCAAACTCCTCTGCCCCTTGTTGCCATCGCTGTACCTGGAGGTGTAGTAGACGATATTCGGACTGTCCCCTTGTCCAATCTCATCAACGTTCCAAATCCCCTTCCATCGATGACTCTTTTGCCAATGAAGATCACGGCGATGACATTTGGGATGACACTGCTGTCGCCAACATCACCGGTTGATCGGGTGCGGACTATGACTTTTGATTCTTTTCTTCATTATTCTCTTCACAGCTTCGAATGTACTCTGGGGGTAATGTTACGATTCGCCCCTATTCATTTTTCCTTTTGTCATCACACTTACTTCTTCAAGCGTTCCCATCGGATGACTTGTCATCTTGCTTACCTTCCTATGCGTTTCTATCGGATATGTGTCTTGCTGTACAGCCCGCTTGACATCATTGTTTCCTCTTCTGTCTCACTTGCTGTGTATTACTAAACATTCATAGGAATTCCTTCGCATTCTATTGCTTAGTCCTTCTTTCCTTTTCCTACATAAACCCTATGATACCAACGATGTACCTCATGCTTGACCTACCTGGAATAGCATCAACCTTGTACATCATCTCTGATCCTTCGGATCCCTTGTCTCCCTCGTAGTCTTCATCCTACTCTGAGTGGACGCTCCCTCGAAACCCTTGAAACCACCAACGATGAAGAACCCCCTTGAACCCTTGAACCCTTGAACCATTTATGACAAATGTTTGTCCTAGACAGAACCCCTTGAACTGACCAGGTCTACGTTCATCTCTACCCGAGTTGAGCATAACACAACCCACCTCTGGATGACCCAAACTTCCCCAGAGATGAACCGTCTGATGACGACTCAGATCATCCCCCCAATGACCTCTTCTCCGAAGACTCTAAGAGCGAATACATCCCCTAGGATGCCCTTACTCAACTTGTGAGTGCAATCCAGCAACTCGCTCATTCCTCTCGGAAATCCTCCAATTCCTCTCCGTGCACCAAGGTCTGAGAGCTGGATCAGTTTGATGGGATGGATCCCTGCAAACTCCAGGTCTTCCTGGTGCAATGCGAACTCAACTTCCAGGACCAGCTGAAGGCCTTTAGAACAGACCGCACCAAAGTCACCTTTGCACAGTCTTACCTGAAGGGCATGGCCCTGAAGTGGTTTGAGCCTGATCTCCTCCAGATGGATGGGCCAGACAACCACCCTCTCTGAATGGACAACTATAAGGAGTTTATCCTTGAACTCCATACAAATTTCGGTCCACACAACCCCGTTGGAGATGTGGAACATCAACTCGACCATCTGTCCATGAAAGATGGTCAATGGATTAACAAGTATGTGGTTGAATTCAACTGCATTGCTTCTCAAGTCTGCGGTTACAGAGAAGGTGCCCTCTGGCATCATAACAGCCTCCTGGATCGCATCAAAGACGAGATCTCTCGCATTGGGAAGCCCTCCACCCTCTCCAAGCTCCGTAACCTTGCACAAACGATTAACACGCGTTACTGGGAATGCAAGTCAGAGATCAGTCGTCAAGTGAAGCCCTTCAATCCATCCTCGTCCAACAAGTCTGATAAATCCTCTGCCTCCACATCCTCCACCTCCACCTCCACCTCTAACTCCGGTGGTCACAAGGACTCCAAGAAGTCCAAAGGCTGGATCACCAACTCCGCCTCCTCATCCAAGCCGGATCTTTCCTCAAAGCTAGGGAAAGATGGCAAGCTCACTGTAGAAGAGCGCAAGTGCAGGTTTGACAATAAACTGTGCATGTTCTGCAGTCACACTGGCCATATGGCTAAGGACTGTTCGAAGTCCAGTTCCAAGGCTTTGAAGGCCCATGCAGTTTCTACTGCAACTCCGGAAGCTAAACTGGAGGTCTCCTCAGAGACAAAAAAATAGTCCACAATCTCCGTGACTCCGCACAGGAAGGAGGTTGCATTGAACCTAGCTGTGCACTCAAGGAGATCTGTCTCAACATATCTGCTCTCTTAGATCCAAAATCGCTTATGCCCTCCATTTCCATCATTTCGCATGACATTCCTGCTTTCTCCATGCTTGTAGATTCAGGATCCTCTGATTGTTTCATAGTTACAACCTTTGTCAATAAACACAGTCTTTTCACCTACCCCATCCCTCCATTGCACCTCCATCTTTTTGACAGAACCACAAACTCTGTTATCACTCAAGCTCTCGACCTATCTATCCGCTTCCAAACCAGTGACATCACTCCAACGACATTTTGTGTCACTCCACTAGATGGCTCCTGTTTCCATGTTCTAGGACATAACTGGCTCATCCGCTACAATCCGTTGATTGACTGGGTTTCGAGCAGTATCTCATTCTGTACACCTGAACAGTCCTTGCCAGCACCTCCGAGCTCCACTCCGCAGCCTCTGGACTCACCTCCTCCAGCTGACCCACCATCCAATTCACTGTGTTTCTCTGATCGAAAGGCACCCCCCATCACAATCATCAATGCACCCACTTTCGTGCTTGCATATCACCTTAAAGGCTCCATTCAATTTAGTATGCAAATCCATACCCAAGGGAGTGATCTCCGAGCATCCTCCATTACTCCAGAAAAGGCCAATCTTTCCAGTGTACCTCCGGATTACCACAACTTCGCTGATGTGTTTAGTAAAAGCAAGGCCTCCGTTTTTGCTCCCCATCACGAACACGATCTTCAGATCGACTTGGAGGAAGATGCTTCACCTCCCATTGGTACTGTTATGATTTTCCCTTATAACCCCTCTTTTCCCTATGTCTATGGACTCATTGTCTCTCCTCGTGTCTTTGCGAGACACTTATCTTCTTCTCCTTACTAGGATTTTTCATCTTCATGCCTTACTTGTTGAGTCACGCTTTACTTGTTGAGTCACACCTTACTTGTTGAGTCATGCTTTACTTGTTGAGTCACATTCCACTTGTTGAGTCATGCCTTACCCTTTGCTTACATAATGGACCAAATCTCTCCTCATCATCATTCTCCTTATATGATGACTCATGTTCCTTTACTCATCGATACATAGCCCATACTGCGCACATTGCCTTATGCAGTGCGCAGTCACATAGCTCTTACTGCGCATACTGGATTGCACAGTATCATACCTCATATAAGTAGCTACTAGACTTCACCTGTATTTCCCCAGCTAGTTCTACACAATCCAGCATTGTTACTTAGCACATCCACGAGCCCAAGTGTGCGCATTGGGTAGTGAGACACTTCTTCTTTCTGCTTTGCCCACAACAAGTCTCTGAACTACTTTGAGTGTTCGCTGTGCTACATTCCGACGCCCAGCGTTAACAGGTCCCTACCTCCTCCGACCCGTCTGCTTTCATTGTCACCTTCCTCTTCCTTTTCTTCGGCTTCTCTGAGGTCTCCTCCGAGACGACCTCTCCGCACTTCACCTTCACAATCTGGCACAGCACGCATGCCTTGGACTTGCCAGTCCCTAGAGTACATTCATACCCCCGGTCCTCGCATCGCGTGCAGGGCTCCTCCAGCTCTTGGCACACCTTCTTCTTCCCCTTGTCCAAGGATCTGGCCTTTGTACTCTGTTGTGCTCGGACCTGCTCCGCCTATGTTTGTCAGCGATGAAGGATACTGTGCATGATTTTGCTTACCCTTTTCTTGGCCACCTCTTCGGCCTTCTTGTGGTGCCATTTCTTTGCCACCTCCTCTGCCTTGTACTTTGCTGCCTCCTCCTCCGCCTTCCTCTGCACCTTCTCCACTGCTTTCTTCTCCATGTGCCTCCTCCAATGCTCATTGAATTTCACCTTGCAAATGGTGTTGTTGTTGTTGTCATCCTCAGCGAGTTGGGTGTCAGACCAGGACTTGATGTCGTTCTTGATGATGTCGGACATGTTGATGGTGATGGTTGGAAGTTAAGGAGTTGACCATCCTCCGACTTGAACTTTATAGGTCTCCACTTACATAACCCAATTTCGAACTCCATATTGTCCTTCGCTTAGAAGGCCTTCAGAGGTTCAGGCCTAAGAGGGGGATACTGTCATATCCCAAATATTCCCCAAGTCCAACTCCGGTCCTCCGGTCATTCCTCCAATCAGTCCTCGACAACTCCGGCACATTTTCGCGCACTCCATACTTCTGTTCCTCCAGACATTCTCTCTTTAGTATAGTTCCATTCTTATGCTGTTTTCCATTCTGATTTGTAATACCTCCATATACCGGTGCTCGCTTAGCAGCACTGCTCCGGCTATGTTTCTCCCATCTCCGTTCCACTTACCAATCCCTTAGTAAACTCTGTTACTAATCCATCTCCATCCTCCGTATATAAACCCGTAGTTTGACTCCCTTGTACTTTAGTCGAATATTGAATTGAGTTACCTCTCAATCAACTCCTCATCAATCCTCTGACTCAACTCTGAGTCTCTCCTGATCCTTCCTCTTTGGATCACCCTCCAGTACTTAGATCCTTCATGGTTCTTCATACAACTCTGACCTCCGCAAATTCAGGACATGTGGATTCAGTAAGGATACAGCATATAAGCTGAAGCCAATTCCTGTCCGACCGCATTGTTCCAGAGTTCGTTCCGGAGCATCAGACCAGTCTCTAACAGATTCCCTTCATGCATTCTTCGATGAGCACCTAGCAATGGATTTCATATGTCCCTCATCCTCTGCTCACACTGCTCTGGTTCTCTTTGTCCACAAGAAAGATGGTTTACTCCACCTCCTAGACACTTTGAGCTGCCCAAAAATCTATACCAAGATCAATCTCTGGCATGCATACCACTTAGTCTGCATTGCTAATGGAGATGAATGGAAAACCCCTTTCCAGACTCACTATGGCTCCTACAAGTGGCTTGTCATGCCATTTGGTCTAATCAACACCCCTGCAGCATTCCAGCAATTTGTCAATACCATCTTTGCCAATCTTTTAGATGCTTGTGTGATTGTATACCTCAACAACATCCTTATCTACTCCAAGGATATGGCCTCCCACAAGGAGCATGTCCAAGAAGTACACTGTTGACTTTGCAAACATGGACTTTATGCTAAGCCCAAGAAGTATGAGTTCCATATGGACTCCACTGAATACCTAGGTTACTGTCTTTTGCCCTCCAGTTTCACTATGTTTTTGGACAAAGTCAAAACAATCCAAGACTAGCTGGAACCCTGGAAAGTAAAGGACATCCAGTCCTTCCTTGGCTTCACTAACTTTTACTGGCATTTTATCCATAGCTACTCTGATATTGTTTTTCCTTTGACTCATCTTACTTGCAAAGGTACTCCATGGAACTTCTCTGATGACTGTCACTTCACTTTCCAGACCTTCAAAGATGCCATCACTTCTGCTCTGATCCTTACTCACTGATCTCCAAACACCCTGTTGATCACCAAAACAGATGCATCAGATTATGCCATTGCTGGCATTCTTTTCCTCTGATGTCCAGATGATGAAGTCTGCCCTGTCACTTATTACTCTCAGACTCTTACCACTCCAGAGTTCAACTATAACACTCATGATAAGAAGCTACTTGTTATTCATGAGTCCTTCCAGATTTGGCATCATTACCTGGAGGGGTCCAGTATTCCCATTGACATTATCACAGACCACAAAAATCTAGAGTACTTCATGATCTCTAAGCTCCTAACTCATCAGCAAGCCTGGTGGTCAGAGTTTCTTTTCCAATTCAATATGGTTGTCTATTTCCATCCTGGATGCCTTGGCATGAAACCTGATGCCCTCACTAGATGCTAGGACATCTATTCCAAAGAGGGGGATAAGGACTACACTCACATCAATCCTCATAATTTCCATCCTATTTTCACTCAAGAACAGCTCACTTCGTCCCTCTGAGCGACTTATCTTGCAGCTCCGGTACTCTGAGCTAGCATCCTCTTTGATGTCAAGCAACTCCACAGTGATATCCTCTCCACACTACCCTCTGATCCCATAGCTATTCAGCACCTCTCCCCTACCAAACCCTCTGACTCCCATTGGTCAGTTGACTCCGATGGTTTCCTTCATCTAGATGATCACATCTATGTCCCTGATTCTGACAATCTCTGTCTCCATGTTCTCCACTACAAACATGATCATCTGCTCTCTGGACACTTTGGACAGAATCAGACATTAGAGCTCATTTGACATGAATATACATGGCCAGGAATCCAAACCTTTGTAAAGGACTATGTCTCATCCTGCACATCCTGTGCCCATGCCAAAGTTCCTAGATATAAGCCATATGGACTCCTGAAACAACTCCCCATCCCCAAGAAGCCCTGGAACTCCATTTCTATCGACTTCATCGAACAACTTCCTCCATCCTCTGGATTCACCTCCATATTCGTTGTTGTAGATCATTTGTCAAAGCAATGCATCTTCATCCCAACACATGACACGATCACATCTTCAAAGTTGGCTAAGTTGTTCCTACTCCACATCTTTTCCAAGCATGGAGTTCCCTCCCACATCACCTCCTATCAAGGCTCTGAATTTGTGTCACACTTCTTTTGTTCACTCAGCAAGGCCCTCAATATCCAATTACATTTCACCTCCAGTTATCACCTGGAAAAAGATGGCCAAACCAAATGAATGAATCAGACACTCGAGCAGTATCTAAGGATCTATTGTAATTACCAGCAAGACAACTGGTCTGAACTCCTGCCTCTTGCACAGTTCTCCTACAACAATGCTCCAAATGCTACTATCAAAGTATCTCCATTCTTTGCTAACAAGGGATATCATCCCAACATAACAGTGCACCCTGAATGAGATCTCACCTCTGCTCAAGCACATGAATACTCTGTCGACCTCGATTTCCTCCATGAATTCCTCTGTGAAGAAATGGCTCATGCACAGGAGCGATACCAAGGCCCTGCAGATGCTAAGTAAACTCTGGCACTGGACTTCGGGTATTCATCAAAGCAAAGTATTTCCACTCTACACGACCCTTCAAGAAACTATCAGAAAAGAACCTGGGTCCATATGACATCATCGCTCAAGCCAGAAGTCACTCCTTTACACTCCATCTCCCTGATTCCATGAAATCTGTATACCCCATCTTCCATGTTTCACAACTAGAACCCTCTGTCCCTATTTCTAAAAGAGTACAACCCCCACCTCCAGCAGTTGAAGTAGATGGTAAACTGGAGTACGAGATCTCCGAGATACTTGACTTCAAGTTAGACCATTGACACAAGACCTGCAAACTCTTTTACCTAGTCCGATGGTCTGGTTATGAAGGCATTGATGAAGAAACATCTTGGTTACTCATTATAGAACTCAGACATGCCTCCAAGCTTGTGCAAGATTTTCACACTCATTATTTGAAGAAGCCCAGACCTCACAATTCCTGATTTTTTGCAAACATTTTTTATTGTTCAACAAAAACACATTTTGTACTCTACTCCACTATCCCAGCCTGCCTCACAAACTCCACATCCTTCTTGTATTGCTCCATTGCAGCCTCCAACCTCTCCTTCTCCAACTCCGAAACCTCCCCTTCATCCATCTCCTCCTCATCCTCAACATCATCCTCTGACTCTGATGCTCCTCCATATACTTCCTCCACCTTCAACTCCATGAGTTGCTGTTACAGTTTTCCCCTATGACCCATCTTTTCCCTATGTCTATGAACTCATTGTCTCTCCTCATGTCTTTGCCAAACACTTGTCATCTCCTCCTTTCTAGTTTTCCCACTTTTGTTCCAGAATTCTTTGGGACCACAACAATTATATTCATCTTCGACCAGAACCACAGGGAACCCTTTGGAATCCCTTGGAACCATGTTTACACTTTATTTCCTTGTCTAAAACCTTCACCTTCGACTGGAACCATAGGGAATTCCTCGGAACCCTTCAGAACCATGTTTACACTTTGTTCTTTGATTCTCAAAGCTTCAGAACCACAACAGACTATATTCCTCTCCTTGGCATCACCTTCCTGATGCAATGCCTCATGTTCCCTTATTATCATCACATAGCCATGATATTGCAGACCCTACTTTATGCAGCACGCAGCAAACACTGCTACTACTGCACACATAGGATTATGCAGCACATAGTTAATATAAGTAGCCACTCGATCTGTCCTATATTCCCCAGCTAGTTCTACGCAATCCAGTGTTGTTACTTAGCACTTCCATGAGCCCCAAGTGTGCACATTGGGTAGTGAGATACTCTATTGCTTTGCCCACAACAAGTCTTTGTACTACTTCAAGTGTACACTGTGCTATGTTCCAATGCCCAGCATTAACAAAAGAACTAGCTCTTCAACTCTATCTCTGTCACTTGACAGAAAGATCCACTCACCATTTCAGGACAAGGATAATGATGAGGATGGACCATAAGTCCCCCTTCTGACTCCTCAGATGGTACCTCAACACCATCCACACTCTTCGCTCTTCCAGCACCAATCCCCACTTAGGACTGGAGGATCCAAGACGCACCACCCATTCAACCTAGACAGCCATCTCCCCCACCACCTGAAGACCCAGACTTTGAAATGTCCAACTTTGGAGGAAAAGATATTGAACTCAAAGCTGGACTCCTGTGGACTTCTCTGGGAATCCGAAGGATGCAATACAATGGATGGTCATGACAACCTACCTCAACATGAACCAGAAGTTCTATAACAAGAATGCCAAGGTCCTGACTGCTCTTGCCAAGATGAGCAAGGGTAGAGGAATCGCCTTTTCTGAATCAATTTATGTCCAGCTTGCAAATTCCACCTTAAAAAATTACACATTTGTGAACCTTATGGACACATTCTGTTAATGCTGGGCGTCGGAATGTAGCACAGCGAACACTTGAAGTGGTTCGGAGACTTGTTGTGGGCGAAGCAAAGAGGAATGTCTCACTACCCAATGCGCACACTTGGGACTCGTGGATATGCTAAGTAACAACGCTGGATTGCGTAGAACTAGCTGGGGAAATACAGGTGCAGTTTGGTAACTACTTATATGATGTATGATACTGCGCATTCCAGAGAGTGCAGTAGGGGCTATGTAACTGCATACTGCATGAGGCGATGTGCGCAGTATGGGCTATGTATCAATGGGTAAAGGAACACAAGTCATCATATAAGGAGAATGGTGACGAGGAGAGGTTTGGTCCGTTAAGTAAGAAAAGGCGAAGCATGACTCAACAGATGTACGTCAGGTGTTCGTAAGGTTAAGTAAGCAAAAGGTAAAGTATGACTCAACAAGTGTTCATCAGGCGTTCGTAAGGCATGACTCAACAAGCAAAGCGAAAAGGTGAAGGAAACCTAATGGGGAGAAGAAGATAGGTGTCTTGCAAAGACACGAGGAGAGACAATGAGTCCATAGACATAAGGAAAAGCGGGGTTATAAGGGAAAATCGTAACACATTCAAAAAGACATTCTTCCCCTTAAACTACAAGAACCAAGCAAGAGAACAGTTAGACAAACTGAAACAGCAAGGGAAGGATGATGCTGGATACACCAGCTACATCACTGTCTTCCAGGCCACAAAGGCCATAGCAGGAATAGACAATGAATTAACCAAGGTGAACTACCTCATGAAGGGACTGGATTCAGATATCTCCACCAATATTCTGTCCATCAATCCGCTTCCTGACAAACTCACAGAATGGATCCAACTTTCGGGAGTATTCCATGTTCAAAACAAGAGAATAGAGGACTTGTGCAAAGGACAAAGGATAGACTTCCAGAACAAAGGAAGATCTACCAGAGACCCCAATGCAATGGATGTTGATGCAGTCCACATCAATTTCACCAGACTTTCACCTATAAAGAAGGCCAAACACTTAAGAAACAACAAGTGTTTCACATGCCACTGGGTAGGATGCCACACCAGAAACCACCCCTGAGATAAGCATCCAGAAGGACAAGGAAAGAGCAACAACCGGGCTCCTCCTTGCCCACTAAGGAACCCCGCCAGAAAAGAACATGTGAGGAAGACCAAGTTCAAAAAGTACTAGGACACCCTTAAAGAGAGAGGTGTTACTGAGGAGGAACTTGTATGCACACTCATCATCCTCTATGAAATTGACAAGCCGGAAACCGTCGCCACAACCCAGGTTGAAGAAGAAATCCCAAAGAAGGATTTTTAGACAGGAGGAAAGGGTCGACACTCTTCCATCCTGAAGTAATAGCACCAGTATTCTTGTCTGATCCAAACAGTGAATCTACGTGAATTCCCATCTCGCTATTTAAACAAGAAAATGACCAAATCATCAACACATTTGCCTTTGTAGACTGTGGAGCAAGTGGAGATTTCATAAATTGCAATCTAGTGAAGAAGAAAGGATACAAACAGATCCAGTTGGACAAACCCAAGAAAGCACACAATGCAGATGGATCCCTGAACACTGGAGGGATAATCTGCCACAAAGTCACCTTTACAATCCAGATTGGAGAAGTAAACGAGGAAAGAGATTTCCTCATCATCAATTGTAGAAAGGAAAACCTGATCCTCAGAATAACCTGGCTCCAAGAAACCAACCCCACAATAACTGGACAACTGGAAAGGTGACCCTCCCAGACAAACCCAGAACACCACAACACAACTTCCCTGGAGTGGTATGTCAAAGGTACCTTGTCCAATACCTAGAGCTGGACCCAGATGAAAAGATAGCCAAATCATGGAAAAAGAGAATTGATAGAAGGATAGAAACCCTCATCAGAAAAACCACTCTCACAACCAAACTTGCAGTAAAGGAACCTCACAAAGAAGAATCACTATCCCCTGAATACAAGGACTTTGCGGATGTCTTCGCTGAACAAGAAGAAGACAAGTTACCACCCTCTTGACCATTCAACCATGGCATAGATCTTGATGGAGCATTCATGCCCAAGGTAGCCAAGATATACCCCTTAAACCCCAAGGAAAAGGAAGCTTGCAAAGATTTCATTGATGAACATCTGAAATCTGGGAAAATAGTTCCATTCAAATCCTCACAAGCATCCCTGTTCTTCTTCATGCCAAAGAAAGATGGATCAGTACAATCTTGCCAGGATTACCAATACCTAAACTCCCATACCATCAAAAATGCCTATCCATTGCCACTTATCTTGGATCTTGTCAATCAGTTCAAGGGATCATCCATATTCACTAAAATGGATATCCAGTGGGGATACAACAACATCCTCATCAAGCCCCAAGACAGGTGGAAGGCAGCATTTATAACTCCCATGGGACACTTTGAACCAACTGTAATGTTCTTTGACATGTGCAATTCCCCAACAACATTCCAGGCCTTTCTTCACTGATCTCATAGCTGAAGGATGGCTAATCATCTACATGGATGACATCTTCATCCACTTCAACAACCCAACCATACACCAGGAATGAACCTGTCAAGTCCTCCAACAACTCAGAGAACACTACCTGTCATTGAAACTGAAAAAAGTGTTTCTTCAACAAAGAAGAAGTGGAATATCTAGGAATGATCATCTGAGCAGACCAGATCCAAATGAATCCAGTGAAACTAAAGGCCATCCACAAATGGCAACTTCCCCAATCAGTAAAGGCAGTCCAATCATTCATTGGATTCTGCAACTTCTACAAGAAGTTTATCCCAAACTTCTCTATGAAAGTGTGACCCCTACATGATTTAACCAAGAAAGGGGCCAGATGGGAATGGACCAAGGAATGTGATGATGCTTTCCTGGCCATAAAGAAAACATTCACCCAGAAACCAGTATTACAGATGCCCAACATTACAAAACCCTTTATGGTCATGACAGACACCTCCTTAACAGCCATTGGGGTGGTCCTCATGCAAACTGACAGCAATGGGGACCTACACCCTGTGCCTACCTCTCAAAGACCTTATCCCCTGCTGAGCAAAACTATGATATCTATGATTGAGAACTTCTCGGAGTAATCCACGCTCTTGAAGAATGGAAACACTACCTGCAAGGAACAAAGCTCCTAGTAACAGTCATCACTGACCACAAAAACCTCGCCTACTTTAAGGAACCACAGAAACTATCCAGAAGACAAGCATGATGGATGTTATTCTTCCAAGACTTCAACCTCTCCTTCTCTCCAGTACCAGGGACACAGATGGGGCCTGCAGATGCATTGTCTCGATGAGACAATATAGACATTCCCCAGGACAACCAATAAGTCATCCTCCTAACTGAAGACATCTTTGTCTGGGCCCTTGACTTTGCCTTGGTCGAGAAAATTGCTGAATCTACCCCATCTGACCCCTTGGTCGTCACTGCCCTTAAAGCTCTGGATGAAGGCACCTTCCTGATCACCAAATCCAAACCCCAGGATTGGGAGTATAATGAAGGGATGCTGTATTATAAACATCAACTCTATGTCCCAAAACCAGCACAACAAGGACTCATCTGCCTCACCCATGAAGGGGATCACAAAGGACATGGGGGATTCTGTACAACAAAGCTCATGCAACAAGACTATTGGTGGCCTGGAATGACTACCTTTATCTGCAAATTCATCCAAGGATGTGCAACTTGCCAGGCCAATAAAGTGAACCACATCCCATTGCCCCACCATTAATGTTACGATTTGCCCCTATTCATTTTTCCTCTTGTCATCTTGCTTACTTCTCTGGACGTTCCTATTGGACGTCTTGTCATCCTGATTACCTTCCTATGCGTTCCTATTAGACATGTGTCTTGCTGTACAGCCCACTTGACATCACCACTTCCTCTTTCATCTCACTTGCTATGTATTACTAAATGTTCTTGGGAATTCCTTTGCATTCTATTGCTTAGTAATTCCCTTTTTCCTTCCCTATATAAACCCTATGATACTGACAATGTACCTCATGCTTGACCTACCTGGAATAGTATCATACCTTGCACCATTTCTTGATCCCTTGGATCCCTTGTCTTCCTTGAAGTCCTCGTCCTACTCTGAGTGGACACTCCCTCAAAACCCTTGAAACCACTGATGATCATCTTATTGTTGGAAGAACCCTTGAACCCTTGAACCATCTATGATGAACATTCATCCTAGACAGAACCTTTGAACCGTCCAGGTCTATGTTCAACTCTATCCAAGTCAAGTGTAACAAAAGGTCAAGTGTGCTCTAAACAGGCTACCATCGTTGTAAGCCTTTTATCACCATTTCTCACCACTATCCCTCAACCGACCCTTGTTGGGGTCACCACCAAACCTCCACTCAAGAAACTACTTCTAAGCCCAAACCTGATCCTTCCCTCACTGACCTTGAGGAGGAACTTGACCTTGACACCACCCTTCTTACTGAAGAAGAATGAAGGGAAGACCTTGACCTAGCTCATGCTTTGTCTGCCACCTTGAACATCCCATGAGTACCCACACCCCCCCATCACCTACCCCAATTGCCCCTTGTACCAACCCCTTTGCCTTACCCCCGCCTTTGTCACCTGTATCCCTAGCTATGTCTACCAATCCCATCACAAAGCCCACAAAACTTCGCATTGGAGCTCCTGAATCCTTCAATGAAAACCCAACTAAAGCCATGATCTGGCTTGACACCGTAGTTTTCTACCTCATGGTCAATGACAAAGTGTATGACTCCAAAGCCAAACGTGTTGCCTTTGCCCTATCCTATATGACGAAAGGAACTGCTGTTACTTGGGCAGCCAGCTATCACCAGAAAGCCTTGAATGCAACACCTTCAGACTTAGGAACCTTCACCAACTTTCGTTCTTCATTTAAAACAGCATTTGAAAGAAAGGACACCGCCGAGAAAGCCATTACCTGGCTCACCACCTACTGCATGCCTGAAAACAGTGATCTCTCTGAATACATCGCCAGGTTCCAGAATAATGTTATTGCCTCTGGAATCACTGAAGACAGCATTCTAAAATTGTTTTTTGGAGCAGGACTTTCCATCTCCATGTCCAAGAAGATCAGCAAGTCAAGCAAAGATACCAAGACCATTGACGACTGGTACAAACAGGCACAAGAAGTCCAAACCAGACGAGATATTGCCAAAGCCTTCACCCAGCAACATTGTAGCAAGGTTACCACCCAGACCTACACCCCTTCATTCTCCAAGACTCCAACCAAACCATGTGACCCCAATTCCATGGATGTTGATGCCATTCGTGTCTCCAAACTTATCCCAGAAGAATGCAAATGATGCAAAGATAAAGGACTTTGCTTCTGCTGTAGGAAACCCGGATACATGAGCGGGAAATGCCCCAACTTCGCCAAAAAGGAATTTACTATCAAGATGACCACCCAGGAGGATGAAATCCCCAACCTCATGGACATTGATGACAAAGAAGAAACCGTTCGAAGGATAGCTTTCACTCCTTTGGATTTTGATGAGGGGAACTCGATCAACACAAGTCTCCCCTACTCTTAGATGCAATGCTGTACATGTACAATCTTTGACCAAATCTATGCAAATCCCCGTCCAGATTGTTGTCCCATTGCATACCCTGCAAACCATTGAAACCCACACCCTAGTCGATAGTAGAGCTGACATCTCCTGTATTGACCGACAATTCGTGCAAAAACACAGATTACCTACCACCAAACTCACGAAACCCATCTGTGTACAAAATGCTGATTCCTCATTCAACAACAACAGAGAGATTTGGTACACTTGTGATCTTTTCCTCATCATTGAAGGAATCACCCAGTAAACCACTTTCCATGTCATGTCCTGTAGACGTGATAACATCATACTTGGACTCCCCTGGCTCAAGAAGACCAACCCAACGGTCAATTGGGCAAAATGAACCCTCTCCCTCGATAAATCCAAAGATCTCTTCCATTCCCACATGGAAGATACCAAATGACATGACGTCTTTTACAAAAAGGCATCCTTCCCCCCACTGAAACATGTCCACGTTAATACCGCCACAAAAGATCACCTCTTCTCATACCTAAACCAGGAAACTGAATCCCAGTACATCCGATGAGCCCTTGACAACCGAGTTCTCCATCGCATCATCCAATGTGGGTCCCGCTTCATTCCTAAGGGATCACCAGTCATCGCCAAGCTGACCACTGCCATCGAACTCACCATGACTGCCAAAAGAAACAAGCCCAAGGTTGTCCTTCCCCCCAAATACCAGAACTTTGCCTCCATTTTCTCGAAAGAAGCCACTGATCACATACCCCCCTCTTGACCCTATGACCATGAAATCAACACTAAAGAAACCTTCATCCCGAAGATCGGAAAGGTTTATCCCCTCTCTCCAGAAGAACAAAAGGCAACTGAGTCTTTTCTTGATGAACACCTTGCTTCTGGGAAAATCTGCCCATCTAACTCCCCCCAAGCCTCTCCTTTCTTTTTCATAAAAAAAAAGGATGGAGGCCTTCGCTCCTGCCAAGACTATTGATACCTCAATGAACATACCATTCGCGATGCGTACCCCCTCTCCCTCATCTCTGATCTTGTCAACAAACTCCAAGGAGCCAAGGTCTTTACCAAGTTTGATGTCCAATGGGGATATAACAATGTCCGCATCAAAGATGGACATCAATGGAAAGTTGCCTTCGTCACCCACAAGGGACTCTTTGAGCCTACTGTTATGTTCTTTGGCCTCAACAACTCCCCTACTACCTTCCAACGATTCATGAACGACTTCTTTAGAGATATGATCTTTGAAGGATGGCTTGTCATCTATATGGATCATCTTCTCATCTTCTCCCCCAATGATGACACACACACGGAACGAACCTGATGTGTTTTTCAACGCATGAAAGAACTTGACCTTCACCTGAAATTAGAGAAATGTACCTTTGCCACTACTGAAGTCGAATACCTCAGAATGATCATCAAACCTGGACAACTCACTATGGATCCCGTCAAACTCAATGGAATCATCAAATGGCCCACATCTACTAAGGTTAAGGAAGTTCATTCCTTCCTAGGGTTCACCAACTTTTACCGACGATTCATTCCTGACTACTCCACCATCACACACCCTCTTATTGACCTTACCAAGAAAGACCTTGCCTGGAACTGGACCCTCTCATGTCAACAAAGTTTCGACAAACTTAAAGAACTCTTCCTGTTGAAACCTGTTGTTAATGCTGGGCATTGGAACATAGTACAGTGAACACTCAAAGTGGTTTGAAGACTTGTTGTGGGTGAAGCAAAGAGAATAGAAGTCTCATTACCCAATGTGCACACTTGGGGCTCATGGAAGTGCTAGGTAACAATGCTGGATTGTGTAGAACTAGCTGGGGAATACAGGCAAAAATTGGTAGCTACTTATACAATGTACTGGACTGCGCTATCCTGTGTGCGCAGTAAAGGCTATGTTGCTGCATACTGCGTAAGGCAGGGTGTGTAGTAGTGGGCTGTGTGGGTGGAATAAGGGGGACACAAGTCATCACATAAGGAGAGTGATGACAAGGAGGAATAGTCCAAATAAGGAAAGGTGACTCAAGCATGACTCAACAGAACTAAAATATGATTCAACCAGAATATAAAGTGTGACTCAACCAGAATTCCGGTGTGCCAATTGAAGGTGAAAAGTTCAGAAAACTAACAAGGAAAAGAGGATGAGTGTTGGGCAAAGATACAAGGGGAAATGATGAGTCCATAGGCATAGGGAAAAGATGGGTTATAGGGGAAGATCGTAATATTACCCCCTTCGTAGTGCTAAAGCACCTGCTCAGCGATCTGGCCCATTGATATCTCCCTTATTGACCTCATAGTAGGTGAAATCGAGGTCATCATTGAGAAAGCTGTCATCTCAGTTGAGCCCATTGTAAACTGGGCAATTGGCATGAATGTGTCCATATTTGTTACATTCTGCACCTTGTCTCTGATGACACTTGACCTGGACATGTCCAGGGGCATGCTTGTGACACCAGGAACAGGTATACTTCCCATAGAAGATGCGGACATGGTCTGGTTTCCCACACTGGTGACAGTGGAGTCGCTTCTTGGGGGGATGCTCAGGGACGTTGGAAGTGTCAATGTTAATGGGATCTTGGGAAGTGCCTGTTCCATTCAGGGATGTGGATCTGGTGGATTGAAAGGAATGAAGTATAGGTTAGAGGGTGTCCACCAATGTGTTCATGGTGGCTTGGGGGAGTTTCGGTGGTAACAAGCTCTCATGGCAAGTGAGAGCTCTTTGTTGCATGTCCTCAGGGGCAGGAGTGGGCAAATGGGTGGCAACAGGAGAGTTTTCCAAAATGTTGGAGGGAGTGGGAGCATGGATATCGATTTTAGGAGATTCAGGAATAGAGATCAGAGTGAGAAAGTATGTGCATTTAGGAGAATGAGGTGGTGGGATCTGGAGAACAAGGGAAGGAGTTCTTTCCACAGTTACTGGTGTGTCTAGGTGTGAATCGAAGGGTAAAGCACAGGAGGCA
The DNA here is from genome assembly GCA_038089615.1 of Aureoboletus auriporus. Taxonomy (NCBI): domain Eukaryota; kingdom Fungi; phylum Basidiomycota; class Agaricomycetes; order Boletales; family Boletaceae; genus Aureoboletus; species Aureoboletus auriporus. Next base: position 26,948 of record JBBPLF010000387.1, read on the forward strand.
TTGCCTACATAGACCCTATACTCATGGATACTCATGATGTCGAAGAACGGCTCTATGACAGGTCAGAGCAGGTTCTCATCGATGTGATCTACTAGATGTCCAAATCCCTCCTCATAAAGGAGGTTGAGGATGAGGGAGCTGTCATATCCCAAATCTTCGCCAAGTCCAACTCCGGTCCTCCAATCATTCCTCCGATCAGTCCTCGACAACTCCGGCGCATTCTCGCGCACTCCGTACTTCTGTTCCTCCGTACTTCTCTCTTTAGTATAGTTCCATTCTTATGCTGTTCTCCATTCTGCTTTGTAATACCTCTGAATACCGGTGCTCGCTTAGTAGCACTGCTCCGGCTATGTTTCTCCCGTCTCCGTTCCACTTACCAATCTCTTAGTAAACTCCGTTACTAATCCATCTCCGTCCTCCGTATATAAACCCGTAGTTTGTCCTCTTTGTACTTTAGTCGAATATTGAATTGAGTTACCTCTCAATCAAGTCCTCATCAATCCTCTGACTCAACTCCGAGTCTCTCCTAATCCTTTCTCTTTGGATCACCCTCCGGTACTTAGATCCTTCACGGTTCTTCGTACAACTCCGATCTCCGCAAATTCGGGACATGCGGATTCAGTAAGGGCGCAGCACATAAGCTGAAGCCAAGTCCCGTCCGACCGCATCGTTCCGGAGTTCGTTCTGGAGCATCGGACCAGTCTCTAACAACGATCCAGGTTGGCGCTTGGAATATTCATTTTCGTTCTTCATTTCCTCTCCGCTCAAACCTTCCGCCTTACATTCAGAGGAAGAATGTAGACGCCTAGGACGAGGGTCTACCCATCACATTCGCTTACACGCCTCACCCACTTTACGAACACCTCATGCTCACTCACTTGTTGAATCACGCTCACACACTTGTTGAGTCACGCTCACTCACTTGTTGAGTCACGCTCACTCACTTGTTGAGTCACGCTACACCTGTTGAGTCACACTCAACCCTTCCTCACTTTACAGACATTTCCCTTCTTATCGTCACATCTCCCGATGACGACTCGCATCTCCCGATCCTATCTAGATTACCTGCATTGCCTTACGCAGCACGCACAGCTCCCACTGCCCTATGCAGCCTGCATAGCACGCATCACCTTGCGCAGCACGCATTGCCCCGTGCAGCATACATAGCTTACACATGGCTCTATGCAGCACATACTGTGGCTACTGCCTTACGCAGCATCCCAGCCTACTATAAGTAGTCTACTCTCTTCATTGGCATTTCCCCAGCCAGTTCTACGCACTTGGATGTACTTCTCTCCTCTAGTACTTTCCTATGCAATGTCTGGTCTCCCGAAGTACTTGTGTGTGACAATGCTTTGAAGTTCCTCGTCACACCCAACGTCTGGAGCCACGTATCAAGTGCTCTCAGTTCTCAAGAAGCACTAGAGAGAGTGGTTATATCCTCAGCGTTATTTGTCCTATGATTCATTTGCACGATCTCACGACAGCAAATCAACGAATCTAACAATGAGCATAAGCAAAGTCTAGACAAGCCTTGCGATGTTTGGCTGAAAGAAGAGGCTGTTTGGACTTGACCACAGCCTTCATACCTGTCTTCCTCAACTGTCTGCGCACTGTGGAAGTAGAGAGAGGCTGGTTGACTATGTTGACAAGTGCCTTTGTTACCTGAACAGCATTCTCTGCCTTTTCAAAGGAGATGAGATGAATTGCATGCTGGACATTGGCAGAGGAAAGCTTGGATGGACAACCTCCAATAGCTTTTTGAAGCTGAGAACACTCTTTGGAGCATAATCTGGATATGGTAGACACATTGAGACCAGTAGTGGATGCAATAGAGTGAGCAGATTGGCCAGCATCAAGCATAGAGAGAATG
>JBBPLF010000388.1:0-28813 GCA_038089615.1 Aureoboletus auriporus
AATTCCAAAGAATGTTTGGTAATACACAGCAAGTAAGGCGAAAGAGGAAACAATGATGTCAAGCGGGCTGTACAGCAAGACACGTGTCTGATAGGAACGCATAGAAGGGTAAACAAGATGACATGACGTCCGATGGGAACGTCTTGGAGAAGTAAGCAAGATGACAAGGGAGAAAATGAATAGGGGTGAATCGTAACAGGCAGTGAGGCGGATGACTTGGTAAGTGTGGAAAAGGGAGCATAGGTCTTTGGTTTTCTTATCATAATTGTAGTGCAGGTCAAGTTCCATGTGCAGGAAGAGAGCAGGAGTGGTCAAGATGGAGGCAAAGAGAATCCTTCACAGGTGAGGGGGCAGGCGGTTGGAGCAGATATAATAGGGGTAAAGTAATTCAAGGTGGTTTCCCTGAGCCATGAGGGATTCATAAGTCCCTCTGGCCATGATGCAGTTATGATGGGAGATCAAAGAGGGGGATTGTTGAATCATGATTTGTAATGCCAGGGGCAGTTACTATATAGTCTGTTGCAGAAGTATTGGTGTTTGAAAGGATGGGACGGAGGGAGATCATTGCAATAGAGGAAGAAGAATTTGTAGAAGGGGAGGCCTGGTTGGAATTCGAAGTTTCTTCTTTGAAGCATTTACTGGGGGAAGTCTTTTGGTTGGGCAGATTTATATTCATCCAGGAGTGTTTGTGCATGTTGGAGGTTTCCTTCTGGTTCCCAGGTATTTTCTGCTGCAAAGTATCCTTTCCAGGATACCAGATACTGCCTTCGTCCTCGTGTTCTGCAGTGTGAGAGGATGGAATCTATTTTGTATTCTTCTTCCCTGCCAATCAACTCAGGTGGTGGTTCTGAGAAATTGGGGCCATGCTCCACAGTCTGTTGATAAGGGGATAGGAGGGAGGCATGGAAGACATCGTGTATTTTCCAGGTGGGCAGTAGTTTGAGGCGGTATGACACAGGGGAGATAACCTGTGTGATTTCAAATGGTCCTTCTCATTTAGGGGATAATTTTCTTGACAGGTACCACAGTTGAAGGTTTCTTCCCTCCAACCAAACTTTGTTGCCAACTTCCCAGGGGTGGAACTTAGAGGAGGTTAATTCCTTCATGATCCATTGGGTCTTCTCATGTGCAGCAAGGGCCTCCCATCAGGCCTCCTCTAGTTCCGATAGGCGTGTTTCCAGGGCAGGAAGAAATGTCTTTCTGATTGGAGGATAAGAGTGGGGTTCGTATCCCAGGATAAGGAAAAAGGGGGATTTCAGGGTGGAAGAGTGGAAAGCAGAGTTGTGGGAGAATTCCGCCATGGGGAGTAGTTCTGCCCATCATTCTGGGTGTCCATCACAAAATATGCGCAGATAGGTTTCAAGTTCTTGGTTTACTCGTTCAGTTTCTCTGTCCATTTGGGGGTGATATGTGGATGAGAGTTTTAGATCGTATTTTAGGAGTCTGGCAAGTTCTTGCACAAAGGTGGAAGCAAATTGGGGTCCTCTGTCAGAGATGCAATAGTCATGAAGTCTGTAGTGTTGGACCACATTTGTGAAGAATAGTTGGGCGACTCCTGTGGCATCAATGGTTTTGTGACAAGGGATGAGGATTACCCCCTTCGTAAGGCCATGGTCGACCATGACCATGATAGAGTCAAAGGTAAGGGAAACCAGGAGATCCATGATGAGGTCAACAGAGACCTGTTGAAATGGTCGAGTACAAGCAGAAGGAAGGGGAGTCAGTGCTGGTATGGTAGGATGAGTGTTTACTTTGTTGGCTTGGCAGATTGTGCATCCTTGGACGAATTTGCAGATGAAGATAGACATGCCAGGCCAGCAGTAATCGCGTTGCATCAGGTTGGTAGTATGGAATATTCCCCTGTGTCCGCCATGATCACTTTCATGGGTGAGGCGGACAAGTCCCTGTTATGCTGGTTCTGGGATATAGAGGCGGTGTTTGTAGTGCAGCATTCCGTTGGTGTAATCCCAATCCTGTGGTTAGGATTTGGTGATGAAAGGGGTGCCCTCATTGAGTGCTTTGAGGGCTGTGATGACCAACGGATCAGATGGGGTAGATTCTGCAATCTTCTTGACGAGGGTGAAGTCGAGGATATGGACAAAGATATCTTCCGGTAAGAGGGTAACCTCTTGATTGTCTAGGGAAGTGTCCATGGTGTCTCGATGGGATAGGGCATCAGCAGGTCCCATTTGTGTACCAAGTACAGGGGAGAACTGAAGATTGAAATCCTGGAGGAATAACATCCAACGTGCCTGCCTCCTGGAGAGTTTCTGTGGCTCTTTGAAGTATGCTAGGTTCTTGTGGTCAGTAATGACCGTTACCAGGAGTCCAGTTCCTTGCAAGTAGTGTTTCCTTTCTTTTAGGGCACAAATGACTCCCAGGAGCTTGTGATTGTAGATATCATAGTTTTGTTCCACTGGCGAGAGGGTTTTGGAGAGGTAGGCACAAGGGTGAAGATCTCTGTTGCTATCATTTTGCATGAGGACGGCTCCTATTGCTGTTAGGGAGGTGTCTGTCATAACAGTGAAGTGTTTTGTAACGTCGGGCATTTGGAGGACAGGTTTCTGGGTAAAGGTTTGCTTAATGACAGAGAAAGCTTTATCGCACTCCCTGGTCCATTCCCACTTTGCCCCTTTCCTGGTTAAGTCATGTAGGGGTTTTGCCTTAGTGGAGAAGTTGGAGATAAACTTTCGATAGAAGTTGCAGAATCTGATGAATGATCGGACTGCTTTGACAGATTTTGGGGGTTGTCATTCATCGATGGCCATTAGTTTGACTGGATCCATCTGGATCCAGTCTGCTTGTATGTGTTAGATTCGTTGATTTGCCGTTGTGAGATCGTGCAAACGAATCGTGGAACAAATAATGCTGAGGATATAACCGCTCTCTCTAGCGCTTTCGTATGAACTGAGAGCACTTGATACGTGGCTCCAGACATGGGTGTGACGAGAACATCAAAGCATTGTCACACACAAGTACTTTGGGAGACCAGAGATTGCATAAGAAAGTACTAGAGGAGAGAAGTACATCCAAGTGCGTAGAACTGGCTGGGGAAATGCCAGTGAAGAGGGTAGACTACTTATACTAGGCTGGGAGGCTGCATAAGGCAGTAGCTGCAGTATGTGCTGTGTAAAGCAATGCGTAAGCTATGTATGCTGTGCAGGGCAATGCGTGCTGTGCAAGGTGATGCATGCTGTGTGGGCTGTGTAGGGCAGTGGGAGCTGTGCATGCTGCATAAGGCAATGCAGGTAATCTAGATAGGATCAGGAGATGCGAGTCATCATCGGGAGATGTGATGACGAGGGGGAAAGGTCCGTAAAGTAAGGAAATGTTGAGTGTGACTCAACAGGGGTAGTGTGACTCAACATGTGAGTGAGTGTGACTCAACAAGTGTTCATCAGGACGTTTGTCAGGAGTGACTTGACTGGTGTGTCAGGTGTTCGTCAGGATGTTCATCAGGTGTTCATCAGGATGTGCGTCAGGCGTGACTTGACGAGTGAAGCATGTAAGCGAATGTGAGGGGTAGACCCTTGTTGTAGGCGTCTACATTCTTCCTCTGCAAGTGAGGTGTAACATTCCTCCTCCGCGATGAGGGTGAAGATAAGGTGAAAGGTGAATGGGAAAAATGAATAGTCCGGGTGCCAATCCAGATCGTAACATTACCTCCGATCTATGATTTGAAGCACCTGCTGAAAAACCAAAACAAGGAAAGAATGGTTTGCTTTGGGGGTCCCGTCAAGGAGGGTCGAGGGGGAATGTTCAAGGGGTTTCGATTGAGAGAGAAAAAGGGGCAAGAGATGGGTGTTTGTTGTGTGGGATTGGGAAGAAAAAGAAAAAGACTTTTCTATGTTCGACGGGCACGTCTTCTCATAGGGAGAAGCTTGCTGAGCTTCCTTATAAACCCTAATTGTTGTGCTTTCGCGTAGTTTGGCGCCAGTTCAGGGCGTTTCTACTTTGTTCCAGCGGGTTCGATGTCTATTTCTCCTAGAAAGTGCAGAATTTGGGCACTTTTCGTGTATTTTTGCTCGTGACTTCATTCTACTTCATCACGAGCCCGTTCTCTTGCATGTTCCTTGCCTTTAGTCACAGGCTCATTCTCTGGACACTACAACACTGTACAATGGGTGTCCCCGGGGGTGTCAGGTGGGGGAGTAATAGGGGTAAAAAAAATTTGGGTGGCCGTCAATCATGGGGTGAAGCAGAGGAATGGTGGTTTCCCGGGTGTTGGTTTCAAGGGGGATTCAGTTTATTACTCATGACGGAGTTCTGGCTGTTGGTAGAAGGAGGGGAAGGTGCAGAAAGAAGGATGGATCCGTACGTCCATGTCAGGACTATCGATACCTCAACTCCCACACCATCAAAAACGCGTACCCACTTCCTCTTATCTCTGATCTCATCAACCAACTCAAAGGATCGTCCATTTTTACCAAAATGGATGATTTGATGGGGATACAACAACGTCCTTATCAAACCACAGGACAGATGGAAAGCTGCGTTTATAACACCTATGGGACTGTTCGAACCAACTGTAATGTTCTTCGGCATGTGCAACTCCCCAGCAATGTTCCAAGCTTTGATGAACCACACCTTCGCAGACCTCCTTGCTGAAGGATGGTTAATCATCTACATGGATGACATTCTCATCCATTCCAGTGACCCAATAGTTCACCAAGAACGAACTCGTTGAGTCCTCCAAAGACTCCAAGAACACAGACTATCCCTAAAGTTGAAGAAATGCTTCTTCGACAAAGCAGAGGTAGAATACCTCGGAATGATTATCAGAGCCAACCGGATTCAGATGGATCCTGTCAAATTGAACACCATAAACGAATGGCAAGCCCCAAAATCGGTCAAAGCAGTCCGATCATTCATCAAGTTCTGCAACTTTTATTGGAAATTCATATCCAATTTCTCCACTAAAGCAAAACCGCTACACGACCTAACCAGAAAAGGAGCAATGTGGGAGTGGATGAAAGAGTGTGAAGAAGCCTTCCTAGCCATCAAGCAAACCTTCACCCAGAAACCTGTTCTCCAAATGCCTGATGTTACCAAACCTTTCACCGTCATGACTGACGCATCCCTAACGGCCATAGGAGCGGTCCTCATGCAAAATGACAGCAACGGAGATCTACATCCTTGCGCCTACCTCTCAAAAACCCTATCACCTGTGGAGCGGAACTATGATATCTACGATCGGGAACTTCTAGGGGTTATCTGTGCCCTGGAAGAATGGAAACACTACTTGCAAGGAACTGGACTCCCTGTAACGGTCATCACTGACCATAAAAACCTTGCATACTTCAAGGAACCACAAAAACTCTCCAGAAGACAGGCACATTGGATGCTATTCCTCCAGGACTTCGATCTCCTCTTCTCCCCTGTACCCGGAACACAAATGGGGCCTGCCGACGCCCTGTCTCGACGAGACACAGTGGATACCTCCACTGATAACCAGGAGGTTACCCTTCTCCCCAGTGACATCTTCATCCACACCCTCGATATTGCCCTAGTCTAGAAAATTGCTGAATCTACTCTCTCGGACCCTCTAGTCCTCACCACCCTGAAAGCCCTAAATGAAGGCACCCCTTTAATCTCCAAATCGTCCCCACATGACTGGGAATACACCGAGGGAATGCTACTCTACAAACATTGTCTCTACATTCCGGAACCCGCACGACATGGACTTGTCCACCTCATCCATGAAAGCAACCATGGAGGACATGGGAGGATTTTCCGCACTACCAACCTGGTGCAATGAGATTATTGGTGGCCTGGCATGACCATCTTTATCCGTAAATTTGTCCAAGGATGCGCAGTCTGCCAAGCTAACAAGGTCAACACCCATCCTACTACACCGGCGCTGACACCCCTCCCCTCCTCTTGCACTCGTCCCTTCCAACAAGTCTCAGTTGACCTTGTTACTGATCTTCCCCCCTCCCTCACTTTCAATTCTATCGTGGTCATGGTCGACCATGGGCTTACTAAGGGGGTAATCCTCATCCCTTGCAATAAAAACATTGATGCCGTTGGAGTCACCCAACTATTCTTCACAAACGTATTCCGACACTACGGACTCCATGATCACTGCATTTCCGATAGAGGACCTCAGTTCGCATCTGCATTTGCACGAGAACTGGCCAGACTCCTAAAATATGACCTAAAACTCTCCTCAGCATATCACCCCCAAACTGATGGAGAAACTGAGCAAGTAAACCAAGAACTTGAGACCTACTTACGCATATTTGATGGACATCCAGAACAATGGGCGGAACTACTCACCATGGCAGAATTCTCCCACAATTCTGCCGTTCACTCCTCCACCCTGAAATCCCCTTTCTCCCTCATCTTGGGATATGAACCCCACTCCTATCCTCCAATCGGAAAGACGTTCCTCCCTGCCTTGGAAACACACCTGTTGGAATTAGAAGAAGCCTGACGGGAAGCCCTTGCTGCACATGAAAAGACCCAACGGATCATGAAGGAACGTACCTCTTCCAAGTTCCACCCCTGGGAAGTCGGTGATAAAGTTTGGTTAGAGGGAAGAAACCTTCGATTATGATACCTATCAAAGAAATTGCCCCCTAAATGGGAAGGACCATTCGAAATCACCCAGGTTATCTCCCCTGTGTCGTATCGCCTCAAACTACCACCCACCTGGAAGATACATGATGTCTTTCATGCGTCTCTCCTATCCCCTTATCGAGAGACTGCGGAGCACGGCCCCAACTTCTCCGACCCACCACCCAAACTGATCGGCAGAGAAGAAGAGTACGAAATTGATTCCATCCTCTCATACTGTGGAACATGAGGAAGAATGCAGTACCTAGTATCCTGGAAAGGATACTTCGCAGCAGAGAACACTTGGGAACTGGAGGGAAACCTCCAACATGCACAAACACTCTTGGACAGATATAAATCCGCTTGACCTAAGGACTTCCCTCAGTAAATGCTCTGAAGGAGAAACTTTGAATTCCAACCAGGCCTTCCTTTCTACAAGTTCTTCTTCCTCTATCGCAACGACCTTCCTCCATCTCATCCCCTTGAACACCAATACTTCTGCAACAGACTCTACAGCGGCTGCCCTTGGCACTACGAATCATGACCCAACATTCCTCCTTCTCGAACTCCCATCGCAACTGCATTATGGCCAGGGGAACCTACGAATCCCTTATGGCCCAAAAGACCCATCTCGAGCTGCCTTACCCCTACTACATCTGTTCTAATTGCCTCCCCCCTTGTCTGCGAAGGATCCTCTTCGCTTCCGTCTTGACCACCCCTGCTCTCACCTTGCGTATGGAATTAGACCTGCGCTACAACTACAATAAGAAAACCAAGGATCTATGCTCCCTCTTCTGAACATACCAGATCGTCCGCCTTGCTGTCCAACAACTTGTCCCCCATGATTCCCCTGAACACTTCGTATCCACCATGCAAACTGGGGTGAATGAAGCACGTTCCCTCACCCTCAACCTCCTTTGTGAAGAAGGGTTCGGGCACCTAGTAGACCGCATTGATGAGAATCTGCTCCGACCCATCATGGAGCCATTCTTCGAGATCATGAGTGTCCACGAATATAGGGTCTATGTAGGAGACGCCCCTTGCACTATCCCCTTCGATCCCCATCTGGACACACCTGCAACCATGGAAAGAACCCCCTCGCCAGTTCTCCAAGTCCCACCCCCTTGCTCCCCTGAAAGAACATATTTTCCTGCTCCAATCTCCATTCCAGAATCCCCTAAGATTGACACTCATGCCTCCCCTCGCTCAGTCGTTTCAGAAGACTCTTCAGTCACTACCCGTTCACCCACTCCTGCCCCTGAGGACATGCAACGAGGAGCTCTTATGTGCCATAAGAGCCTGTTACCACCCAGGCTTGCCCAAACAACCTTGAGCACACTGGATAATACCCTCTGCCCTCTCCTCAATTCCTTTCGTGGAGTTAGGTCCGCATCCCTGGATGGAGCAGGTACCTCTCGCGACCCCATTAATGTCGACACTTCCCATGTCCCCACTCATCCCAATAAACGACTCCGCTGCCACCAATGTGGAAAATCAGACCATCTCCGCGTCTTTTGTGGGAAGTACACCTGCCCCTGGTGCCATAAACACGCCCCAGGGCACATTCAAGCCAGGTGCCCCTGAAGGCGGTGTGGGGAATGTGACGAGTATGGACACATTCGTGCCAATTGCCCAGTTTACAATGGGCTTGACCGAGATGACGGCTTTCTCGATGGCGACCTCGACTTCACCAACTATGAGGTCAATGAGGGAGATACTGAGGGACCAGATTGTTGAGCAGGTGCTTCAACATTCAAAGGGGGTAATGTTATGATTTTCCCTTATAACCCCTCTTTTCCTTATGTCTATGGACTCATTGTTTCTCCTTGTGTCTTTGCCAGACACTTATCTTCTTTCCCCAGTTAGCTTTTCTAGTTCCAAACCGGAACCCCTCGGAACCACACCTTACTTCTCTAATTCTGAACCGGAACTTCTTGGAATCACACTTTGCTTAGTATTATTGATTCTCTTCTTACCAGAACCTTTTGGAACTGCCTCTGTTTAGCTAACAGACCAAACCTCTCCTTGTATGGTGGCTCGTGTTCCGTTATCCATTGATACATAGCTTTACTGCGCACATCGCCTTACGCAGTGTGCAGTCTCACAGCCCTTACTGCGCTCACTGGATTGCACAGTATCATACATTGTATAAGTAGTTACCTGACTTCACCTGTATTTCCCCAGCTAGTTCTACGCAATTCAGCATTGTTACTTAGCACAACCATGAGTCCCAAGTGTGCGCATTGGGTAGTGAGACAGTCCTCTTCTTTGCTTCGCCCACAACAAGACTCCAAACTACTTTGAGTGTTCACTGTGCTACGTTCCGACGCTCAGCGTTAACAGCATATGGGAGGGGAATGCCCCAACTTCAGCAAAACGGAACCCACCGTCAAAGCAACCACCAAAGAGGACGAAATCCCTAACCTCATGGACATTGATGATGATGAAGAAACTGTTTGAAGGGTAGCTTTCACCCCTTCGGATTTTTAAAGAGGGGAACTCGATTGACGCAAGTCTCCCCTACCCTTAGATGCGATGCTGTACACGTACAATCTTTGACCAAATCTATGCAAATTCCTGTCCAGATTGTTGTCCCATCGCATACCCTGCAAACCGTCGAAACCCGCGCCCTAGTTGACAGCAGAGCTGACATCTCCCGCATTGACCAACAATTCGTGCAAAAACACAGATTGCCCACCACCAAGCTCATGAAACCCATCCGCGTACGAAATGCCGATTCCTCCTACAACAACAACGGAGAAATTTGGTATACCTGTGATCTTTTCCTTGTCATTGAAGATATCACCCAACGAACTACCTTCCATGTCATGTCCTGTGGACGTGACAATATCATACTTGGACTCCCCTGGCTCAAAAAGACCAACCTGACGGTCGATTGGGCAAAACGCACCCTCTCCCTTGACAAATCCCTTGACAAATCCAAAGATCTTTTCCAATCCCACCTGAAGGATACTGAACGACATGATGCCTTTTACAAGAAGGCATCCTTTCCCCCACCGAAACATGTCCATGTCAACACCGCTACTGAAGATCATCTCTTCTCATATCTAAATCAAAAAACCAAATCCCAGTACATCCGACGCGTCCTCAACAACAGAGTTCTTCATCGCATCATTTGATGTGGATCCCGCTTCATTTCCAAAGGATCACCAGTCATCGCTAAGCTAACCACCGCCACTGAACTTGCCATGACCGCTGAAAAGAACAAGCCAAAGGCTGTTCTTCCCCCTGAATACCAGAACTTTGCTTCCGTCTTTTCAAAAGAAGCCACAGACCACATACCCCCCTCTCGTCCCTACGACTGCAAGATCAATACCAAAGACACCTTCGTTCCAAAAATCGGGAAAATCTACCCCCTCTTTCCCAAGGAACAAAAAGCAACCAAATCATTCCTTGACGAACACCTCGCATCTGGGAAAATCCGCCCATCCAACTCCCCTCAAGCCTCACCCTTCTTTTTTGTTAAAAAGAAAGATGGAGGTCTTTGTCCCTGCCAGGATTACCGATACCTCAACGAACATACCGTCTGTGATGCATATCCCCTTCCGCTTATCTCCGACCTCATCAACAAACTCCAAGGTGCCAAGGTCATTACCAAGTTTGATGTTCGCTGGGGTTACAACAATGTTCGCATCAAAGATGGACATCAATGGAAAGCCGCCTTCGTTACTCATAAAGGACTCTTTGAACCCACCATCATGTTCTTCGGCATTAATAATTCCCCTGCCACTTTTCAACACTTTATGAACGATTCCTTTAGAGATATGATCTCTGAGGGATGGCTCATCATCTATATGGACGACCTTCTTATCTTCTCCCCTGATGACGACACACACACCGAATGCACCCAACGAGTTCTTCAATGAATAAAGGAACTCAACCTCCACCTAAAACTGGAAAAATGCACCTTTGCTGCTACCGAAGTAGAATACCTCGGCATAATCGTCAAACCTGGACAACTCACTATGGACCCTGTCAAACTTGATGGCATTGCCAAATGGCCTACACCTACCAGGGTCAAAGAGGTTCGCTCTTTCCTGGGCTTTGCCAACTTCTACCATCGATTCATCCCCGACTACTCCTCCGTCGCGCGCCCTCCCATCGATCTCACTAAGAAAGATCTCGCTTGGAATTGGACCCCTTCCTATCAACAAAGTTTCGACAAACTCAAAGAACTCTTCTTGTTGAAACCTGTTCTCCACCTCCCAGATTTCTCCGCCCCATTTGCCATCGCCACTGACACCTCTAAGTTCGCTTCCAGAGCCATTCTCCTTCAGACTGATTCTAACGGCGACTGGCATCCCTGCTCCTACTTGTTGCAGTCGTTTTCCCCAGCTGAACGAAACTATGATATTTACGACCGAGAACTCCTCATTGTCATTTGTGCCCTGAAATCCTGGCGACACTACCTTCACGGATCCCCTTTCCCAGTCCAAGTCTTCACCAACCACAAAAACCTGACATACTTCCGACAACCACAGGCCCTTAACCATCACCAAGCCCATTGGCTTCTCGACCTTGCCGACTTTGACCTCAAAATGATCCATGTTCCTGGTAAACTCCTCGCTGGCCCTGATGCCCTCTCCCGACGCCCTGACCTCCTCCCTGACTCGTTCTCCGAAAATGATGACACGACCCTCCTTCCCCCTTCCCTCTTCATCAACCTCATTGATACCTCCCTTTTGGATCGTATCAAATCTGCTTCTACCTCCGACCCCCTCATTCTCCAGGCCCTCCAGTCCATGGAAGGTGATATTCCCCCTGCCTTTTGCTCTCGCCTCTCCGATTGGCAATCCCTCGATGGCATCCTTACCTATAAGGGTTGCGTCTATGTTCCCCCTGACGACTCCCTTCGTTACTCTGTCCTCCTTCATTGCCATGACCACGAATCTGCCAGCCATCCTGGCTTCCTCAAAACCTGCCAACTTGTCTCTGCTGAATTCTGGTGGCCTGGTCTTGCCTCCTTTGTTCGCGCCTATGTTGCAGGGTGCGCCACCTGTCAACAAAACAAGGTGAACATGCACCCCACTTCTCCTCCTCTCCTCCCCGTTCTGTCCTCCGCCTCCCGCCCCTTCCAACAACTCTCCTGCGATCTGATTGTTGATCTTCCCCCTTCCACTGGCTTCACCTCATGGTCTGACTCCATCTCCCACGCCAAATTTGCACACAATCACCGTCCTCACTCCGTCACCAATCAATCCCCATTCTACATTATGATGGGATACAAACCCCATGCCCTACCCACCATCCTTCCAGAAACCACCCTTCCCACCATTGAGGAACGATTGAAAACCCTCACTGCCACTCATAACGAAGCTCTCGCTGCCCATGAACTAGCACGACAAGTCATGGCCTCTCACACCAGGAAAATGTTCTCCCCCTTCCAAAAAGGAGATAAAGTTTGGCTAGAAGCACGGAACCTCAAACGATCTATCGCCAACCCGAAGTTTGCACCGAAGCGAGAAGGACCTTTTACCATTGTCTAGGTACTATCCCCGATCACCTACCAACTCCGCCTACCCCAAACATGGAAAATCCATCCCGTGTTCCATGCCTCCCTCTTATCACCCTATCACAAAAACACCATACACGGCCCAAACTTCCCTGAACCACCACCTGACCTTATTGCTGGAGAAGAAGAATACAAAATTGAGAAGATTCTACGCCACAGAGGAACCCCGTCCCATCGGTCCTTCCTGATCCGATGGAAAGGATACACAGCCAAAGACGACTCATGGGTTCCTGAGCGTGATTTGAAACATGCAAGTCTGCTCTCATAGATTATAAAAACCGTCACCCTTCCACCTTTCAGAGAAATGCTTCGTAAACGAAAATTCGAATTCCAACCCAGACTCCCCTTCTACAAATTCTTCTTTCTCTTTTGCAACGACCTTCCACTGTCTCACCCCCTCGAACACCAATACTTCTGCATCAAGAAATACGACAATTGTCCCTGGCATTATGAATTGTGATCCATCATGCCTCTTATGTACTCCCCTCGTTCTCCTACCCCAATTTCCTCTGTTTCCGTTTCCTCTATTACCATACCTTTATCTGACAGACTTTCTTCTTGTCCTTTGTCACCCGCACCCCTCGAATCTTGGAACACTCACTCTTGGGGCCCCACCATTGCTGATGCCCCTCCTGTCCCCACTACCGAACCTGTCCAATCCGTTGACCTCCCTCTCTCTGCTTTCCGTACCCAAGATGTTCCCACCGCTGCAGCCCTTGACTTATTGGCCAGACAAATCGCCAATCCATGAATGACCATTTACTTCGGAAGCCACTTTGATATGGAATCCCCGTTATGGAATCTCCATCATGCCTTCCTACAAAACCAATGTCTTGCCAACCTTCTCTCTCTCATGTCATCCAATGAAAGCATCGCCTCTTGCATCGGCATCCTTCGCCAAATCCAAACCTAAACCGAAGAAAATCTCCTCTCCACTCTTTACCAACTACAAATGCCACTCACGGTCTCCGAAATCGATCATTACCATCGCCAATTGGGAGAAGTACAGGCCTGTCAGGAACAATGGACTGGAACCCCCGTTCCTACCCTTCCCCCTTCCCCTCCTGTCCCATCTATGCCTTCTGCATCATCAGCCGACTTTACCATTGAAGAGCAACAGGCAGAACATCTCACTATTGCTGTCGCTCAACGTCTTCTTCCTCCGAACTTCTCCATGTTCGCCGCATAGTGGGAAGCTGACGGACGACAACCTCCCTCTAATCCCACCAATCGTTGCTTCCATTGTCAACGAGAAGGTCATTTCATGGCCAACTGTCCCGACTATCGCTGCCGCCACTACCGAATCATCAGACCAGGTCACATTGCTTCTCGATGCCCTTGGCATCATTGTTCCCCACTGACTTCCATCTCCCCCACCACCAGTACTTCCTCTACCAATCCTCTCCCTGTCCCTCCTCCACACTTCTACGTCCCTCATATGATTTCGGCGAATTCCTCTGCCCCTCGTCGCCATCGTTGTACCTGGCGGTGTAGTCAACGATACTCCGACTGCCCCCTTATCCAATCTCGTCAACGATCAGAATCTCCTTCTATCGATGATTCCTTCGCCGACGAAGATCACGGAGATGACGTCTGGGATGATACTGCTGTCGCCAACGTCACTGGTTCCCCGGGTGCGGACTATGACTTTTGATTTTTTTATTCTCTTTGCAGCTTCGAATGTACTCCAGGGGTAATGTTACGATTCACCCCTATTCATTTTTGCTCTTGTCATCCTGCTTACTTCTCCAAGACGTTCCCATCGCACGTCTTGTCATCTTGCTTACCTTTCTATGCATTCCTATTGGACACATATCTTGCTGTACAGCCCGCTTGACATCGTTATTTCTTCTTCCGTCCTACTTGCTGTGTATTACTAAACATTCCTAGGAATTCCTTCGCATTCTATTGCTTAGTAATTCCCCTTCCCCTTTCCCTATATAAACCCTACGATACCAATGATGTACCTCATACTTGACCTACCTGGAATAGCATCACTCTTGTACATCGTCTTTGATCCCTCAGATCCCTTGTCTCCTTGAAGTCCTCGTCCTACTCTGAGTGGACGCTCCCTCGAAACCCTTGAATCACCGACGACAGTGTTGTCATTGGAAGAACCCCCTTGAACTCTTGAACCATCTACGACGAATGTTTGTCCTAGACAGAACCTTTGAACCGACCAGGTCTACGTTCACCTCTACCTGAGTTGAGTGTAACAAACACAGCCCCAACTTCTCAGATCCACCACCCGAGATGATTGGCAGAGAAGAGGAGTATGAAATAGACACCATACTCTCACACAGAGGAACATGGGGATGAAGACAATACCTCATATCCTGGAAAGGATACTCCACAGCAGAAAACACTTGGGAATCAGAGGGAAACCTCAATCATGTACAAATCCTCCTGGATGAATATAAGTCCTCACACCCCAAAGATTTCCCCCAATAAATGCTTCATAAGAGAAACTTCGAATTTCAACCTGGTCTTCCATTCTACAAGTTCTTCTTCCTCTACCACAATGACCTCCCACCATTTCATCCTTTAGAACACCAATACTTTTGTAACAGGATGTACGGCAATTGTCCCTGGCATTATGAATCATGACCCAGCAAATCCTCTCCTCACTCATCTCTCGCAACTGCATCATGGCTAGAGGAACTTATGAATCCCTCATGGCACAGAAAAATCACCTCGAGTTACCTTATCCCTACTACGTCTGTTCTAACCATCTCCCTGCTCACCTACGAAGGATCCTCTTCACCTCTGTCTTGACCACTCCTGCCCTCTCTTTGTGCATGGAACTAGACCTGCGCTATAACTATGACAAGAAAACCAAGGACCTGTGTACCCTCTTCAGAACCTACCAAATCATTTATCTTGCTGCCCACCAACTTGTTCCCCATGACTCCCTGGAACAATTTGTATCCACTATGCAAATGGGTGTTGACGAAGCCCACTCCCTGATCCTAGACCTCCTCTATGAGGAAGGATTCGGACACCTGGTGGATTATATTGATGAAAACTTGCTCTGACCCATTGTGGAGCCATTTTTTGACATTATGAGCATCCATGAGTACAGGACCTATGTAGGGAATGCTTCATGTGCTATACCATTCAACCCCTACCTTGACACACCAGTAACTGTCAAAAGAACCCCCTCTCCTGTCATCCAGATCCCACCTCCATGCTCTCCGGAAAGAACATACTTTTCTCCCCCACTGTCCATCCCCGAGTCCCCTAAAATTGACACCCATGCCCCCACTTCCCCCAGATTTTCAGAGGACTCTCCGGTCACAACCCATTTGCCTACCCCTGCCCCTGAGAACATGCAACGAGGAGCTCTTACTTGCCATGAGAGCCTGCTACCTACAAAACTCCCCCAAGCAACCTTAAATACTCTGGGAGATACTCTCCATCCCATACTCCATTCCTTTTGAGGAATCAGATCCGTATTCCTGGATGAAGCAGGCACTTCCTAAGACCCCATTAATGTCAACACCTCCAATGTTCCAGCATGCCCCCCAAAGAAACGCCTCCACTGTCACCAATGTGGAAAAGCAGATCATGTTTGGATCTTCTGTGGGAAGTACATTTGTCCCTGGTGTCACAAACATGCCCCAGGGCATGTCCAGGCTAAATGCCATCAACAACAATGTGGAGAGTGCAACAAGTATGGGCACATTTGTGCCCATTGCCCAGTTTACAACAGGCTCAACTGTGATGACAGCTTTCTCAATGGGGACATCAACTTCACCAACTATGAGGTCAATGAGGGAGATATCAACAGGCCAGATCACTGAGCAGGTGCTTCAGTGTTACAAAGGGGGTAATGTTACAGTTTCCCCCTATGACCCATCTTTTCCTTACTGTTAAATTCATTGATTCATTGTTGGGAGATCATACAAATGAATCTTGTGAACAAATAATGCTGAGGATATAACCGCTCTCTCTAGCGCTTTGAATTGAGAGCACTTGATACATGGCTCCAGACATTGGTGTGACAAGAACCTCAAAGCATTGTCACACACAAGTACTTCGGGAGACCAGACATTGCATAGGAAAGTACTAGAGGAGCGAAGTACATCCAGGTGCATAAACCTGGCTGAGAAATACCAGTGGAAGGGTAAAACTACTTATACTAGGCTAGGAGGCTGCGTAAGGGCTGTGTAAGGCAATGTGTGCTGTGCAGGGCAATGTGCTGCATAAGGCAGTGCTAGTGGTCTAGATGTGAGGTGGTGTGTATGATCTAGGTGTAAGGCAGTGTGTGGGAAAGGCTTCTTGCCGAAGTGTGGGAATAGTCTGTAACTGTGTGACAAGTGTCAAAGGTGGTTTCATAAGGTTCTTAGAAGGTTCCTTGTGGTTCCGTTAAAAGGGTGAAGTCTATGGTAGGCACAGAAGAGGTAGTTGGGAATGGGTTCCTTCCCAGGTCTCTACATTCTTCCTCTGTAACAAAGGGGAAATTAAGATGAAGAAAATAAATTGTCTGGGCACTAACCAGGATCATAACACTTACATCTATGAACTCATTAATTCTCCTTGTATCTTCACCAGACACTTGTCTTCTTCTTGTTTTTAGATTCTCTGCTTCTGTTTCAGAACCCTTCAGAACCACATTTACAGTACCTTTTCATCTTCGACTGGAACCACAGGGAATTCCTTGGAAACCCTTACATAACAGACTATCTTCTCCTTGGCATTGCTCTCTTTATGCAATGCCTTGTGTTCCATTATTCACCATCACATAGTCATGATGCTGCAAATCCAGCCTCATACAGTACGCAGCAACACTGCTCCTACTGCGTACATAGGAATACACAGCACATAGTTAGTATAAGTAGTTACCTATCCTAGCCTGTATTCCTCAGCTAGTTCTATGCATTTCAACATTATTACTTAGCACTTCCACAAGTCCCAAGTGTGCACATTGGGTAGTGGGACACTCTATTGCTTCGCTTTGCCCACAACAAGTCTCAGAACTACTTCAAGTGTTCACTGTGCTATGTTTCAACACCCAGCATTAACAGTTGTTTCGTTATTTTCAGAAAACAAGTGTGGGATGAGATTAGGATGATGAAAAAAGGCATCGGGCCTTGTGAGTAATTTTCCTGGGACATGGATCATTTTCAAATCAAAGTTGGTGAAATTGAGAAGCCACTGGGCTTGTTGTCGATTAAGGGCTTGTGGTTGGCAAAAGTAGGTTAAATTCTTATGATCAATGAAGACTTGGACTGGGAAAGGGATCCATGGAGGTAGTGTTGCCAGGATTTCAGGGTGCAAATGACAGCAAGGAATTCCCTGTTGTAGATGTTGTAATTTCATTCAGCAGGGGAGAATGACATCTGAAGTGAACTTCAAGGCATCAGTAGTGATGCTGTAGGGGGAGGAGAATTTGGGAAGATGGAGGACAGGTTTTGATAGGAAAACTTCCTTAAGTTTGTCAAAACTTTGTTGACAGGAAGGGGTCCAATTCCTGGTGAGATCCTTTTTGGTAATAATATCTGGAACTCCAGAACTACAGATCCCAGAACTCAGAAGCTCAGAAGCTCAGAAGCTCAAAACTGGAAGTATTAATAGGAATATATATCATGTGACTTCAGCACTGTAGCATATATTATGAACTCAGTAGCAGAGTCAAAATAACAACTCTTCCAATTACCACATCATGCTGTCTACATCAATGCTTACTTGAACCAGTGAGCTAGGCTTCCTCCCTCAGATCTAGCCTATTCCCTGTAGGATAGCCTATACTTTCTACAATATATTCTGCCAGTACTGCTAGTGCAATCAATGTAGGCTACATGGGGCCAGTACCCACTTGGTACACTATATCTCAAATATCCAGCTGGTTTTGCTAGTGCAGTCAATATATGCTACATGGTGCCAGTACTGGCTGGACATTGGGAAAAAATAACCCAGGCTCCTGCTGGCACTGCATCTTTCAGTCAAAAAGTACATCATGGAGCCCATAATTGGTGGGCCTTTCACCTTTGAAGTACTTCCAGATATAGGGATGTCACTTTCACCCTTTGTCTTGGTGAGAGCGCTGTTACAGTTTTCCCTTATGACCTGTCATTTCCCTATGTCTATGGATTCATCATTTCTCCTCGTATCTTTGCAAGACACATGTCTTCCTTTCCTGACTAACTCTTCTGGTTCCAAACCAGAACCCATTGGAATCACATCCAAATCTCTTCACTTTCGACCGGAACCACAAGGGACCCTTTGGAACCCTTCAGAACCATGTTTACACTTTGTCCTTTTGTCTAACCCTTTCATCTTCAACTGGGACCACAGGGATTTCTTTGGAACTCCTTGGAACCACGATTTCTTACATAATGGACTCCTCTCTCCTCAGCGTTGCTCTTTTTATGCAGTGCCTCATGTCCCATCATTCACTATTACATAGCCATGATACTGTGGATCCAGCTTTACACAGTACGCAGCAGACACAGCTCCTACTGCGCACATAGCCCAGCCCAGCACATAGTTAGTATAAGTAGTCACTCACCTTTGCTTGTATTTCCCCAGCTAGTTCTATGCAATCCAGCGTTGTTACTCAGCACATCCATGAGCCCCAAGTGTGCACATTGGATAGTGAGACTCTATTGCTTTGCTTTGCCCACAACAAGTCTTCAAACTACTTCAAGTGTTCGCTGTGCTATGTTTCAATGCCCAGCGTTAACAAGTGCATCCTGAGTAGGATTGCACTGCAGGCAATTTTCTGATCCAAAGACACTACTTGAGGACTTCTCCAAATGCAAATTAGCATAGGCCAATTTCATGTGAAGGTAGATCAAGTATTGGGTGGTACAATTACATAGATCTCAATTCCCTGGAATAATCATCAATGTACCAAAGCTCCCCTCAGTGTTACAATTCACCCCTATTCATTTTCCTTCTCTTGTCATTCTGTTTACTTCTCCAAGCATTCCCATCGGACGTCTCGTCATCCTGATTACCTTTCTATATGTTCCTATTGGACACATGTCTTGCTGTACAGCCCGCTTGACATCATCGTTTCCCCTTCTATCTTATTTGCTGTGTATTACTAAACATTCTTAGGAATTCCTTCACATTCTATTGCTTAGTAATTCCCTTTTCTCTTCCATATATAAACCCTACGATACCAACGATGTATCTCACACTTGACCTACCTGGAATAGCATCATACCTTGTACATCATCCTTGATCCCTTGGATCCCTTGTCTCCCTTGAAGTCTTCATCCTACTTTGAGTGGACACTCCCTTGAAACCCTTGAAACCACCGACAATCATTGGAAGAACCCTTGAACCCTTGAATCAACCAGGTCTACGTTTACCTCTACCCGAGTTGAGTGTAACACTTAGCCTTCTCCCTAAATTTCTTCCAAATGTCATCTTATTTGGCTGCATAACCCATAAGCCCAGCATTCTTGGATTCTCTCCTCCTCCCATCCCATTCCTCCTCTTGATGTTTGAACCACAAAGTGGTCCAATACATTTCATGTTTAACCATCTTCAGTTCCTCTTCCCACCTTTCACATCTTGCCCTAGTTTTAAACCAGCTGACTTTCTGAACTACAATGATATATCATCAGACATGTGGATTTGCTTGAATGCCACCAAATTTCACTTACACTCTTCCATCCAGGTTTCTGTGATTCTGTCTTCAATGCACCAAAACCAAGGCAGAACATCTGAGCTTTGCCCAAAATGAGTTTCCTCCATAATATCTTTAGGAATTGCCAGGTCTTCCCACCCCTGCCAGTGATCATTCCAGTCATATTCCTCACTGAGCCCACCACCATCACAGGGATCAGGTTCAATGGGTCAAACATTATAAACTCAATTCATGGCTGCATGCAATAACAACTTGCCAGTGGGTGACAGTGGCATATATCATGAATGGGGACAGACATATATCCATGTTCCAGGTTTCATTTGTACATCAACTGCAATTGAGTGGTAGTACATCTTCTTGAGTGAGCGATACACAAGCTCATCCTGTCAGATTCACATCAATGGTATTTTTGAAAAAGTAAACAGGAAGATGCATAATTTGTAATTAAATAAGTCAGTGGTGCCAAACATTTTGATCATGTTGACATAGTTCCTGAGCAAATGAAACTTGAATGTTCCAAGGTTAAAAGTCTTTGGGTGTAAGGCTGAAGATGGTTCTTTCTTTCGATGTCCAGCCTGGTGTTCTCCCACTTCTCTCCTCTGCCATTGAGCTGCTTCTGAGGGTAGTGTTAACATTGAGCGTCGGAATGTAGCACAGTGAACACTCGAAGTAGTTCGGAGACTTGTTGTGGGCGAAGCAAAGAGAAGAGGTGTCTCACTACCCAATGTGCACACTTGGGACTCGTGGATGTGCTAAGTAACAACACTGGATTGCGTAGAACTAGATGTGGAATACAGGCAAAGTCAGGTAGCTACTTATACAATGTATGATACTGCACAATCCTGTGAGCGCAGTAGGGGCTATGTGCACAGTATGGGCTATGTTTGCGTGAGTAAGGGAACATGAGTCATCATATAAGGAGAATGATGACGAGGAGAGATTGGGTCCGTTATGTAAGAAAAGGTAGAGCATGACTCAACAAGCAAAGTGTGACTCAACAAGTAAAGCATGACTCAACAAGTAAAGCGAGAAGGTGAAAGAACCTAGAAAGGAGAAGAAGATAGGTGTCTTGCAAAGACACAAGGGGAGACAATGAGTCCATAGACATGGGAAAAAGAGGGGTTACAAGGGAAAATTGTAACAGGTAGTTCACGAATGTGAAAAGCAGTGCATGTTTTTTCTTCAAACCACTGCAACTGTTGTCCTAGCAATCACATTGATTTCTTTAGCATTTCCAGAGAGTCCTCAGTATGCATTCGAAGCTTTGCTAAAGCATGCCATTCTGACAATTGAAACAGAAGCATTTGAATGAATAAGTTGTGAGGAGGTGGGAATACAGTAGCCCTTTGAAAATGGGGACTAAGCACTATTGTGCAGTGTGCTAAGTTCACTGATCCATCCAGAAAATTCCAACAAAGATTGCACCTGGAGCACTTGCTCAAAAAACCATGCTGGTTGCTGGCATGTGTCTGCCTCATCCTGTGCTTTATTCCAGGCATCAGAGGCATAGAGTTCATCATAGATACATTGCTTGTGACCATCAACAGCTAATTTCCAGATCCACTTGAAAGGGGTGAGATGGAAGCATGTTGAAGAGGCCTCTGTGAATACTGCCCATATGATGTCAAGGATCAGTCTACAAAGAAGACCATCTATGGTGAAAGTCTTGCCATTGCCACCCGTCTTTTTTTCCATTGTAGGGACCTGTCATATCCTGGATTGCATCCAAGTCCAACTCCAGTCACTGCAATGCAACTCCAATCATCCTGTGACAACTCCAGTGCAATCTTGTGCACTTAAGTATCTTCATTCTCTGGACCCTTAATTTATACTTCTATACTCTTCCATTGTCCTCTCATACACTCTTCATTTTACATCTGTCACTCATCCCTTATTTCCCTGACTGTCACTCCTCCCTGTTCCATTCTCCATTTGTCATTCTGTACTTACACCTCCATTCTCTGTCTGTCATTCTGACCCTTATATATTCTCGCTCTGTACCTACTTCCGATATATTTACCCAACTCTATACCTTAGACACTCCTGCTCTCCATATATAAGCTCCTCTATACTCTCTTTGTAACCTCAGTTGAATATCAAATTGAACTACCTTCCTCTTCTCACTCTGACCTCCTGGTCTTCATCTGATCCCCATCTCTGTCTTCTCCCCTTCATTACGCTTGAACCTAACAGTTCTCGTGACCTCTGACTTCTGACCCCCAACAAATTCAGGACCTCCAGGCCTAGCAAGGGAGTAGCACATATACTGAAGCCAAGTCCCACTGAGACTCCACTCTGGACTTCACTGGAGTTATGTCCATCCCTATAGTTTTAACACAGGGGCACGATGGTTATTGCTTCATAAAATACACACAGAATATTCATACTCCTTGCAAAATTCTTGAGGCCACTGGAAACAGTTGGTTGGACCAAAGAGTCCATTAGTGCGGGCATGCAATTCTTTGTCACCATTGTGTGATTTGGGAATGAAAGACATATTGGAAGAGGTGTATATGAGGGGGCCATTGGAGTGGCAAGCAATGGATTTGGTGTCAAGAAAGTTAAAGGAAGCTGATGAGCAATGTAAGTAAAGTCCCATGTAGAAATACATCCAGACTTATCATCATCAGATCAAATCTGATAAGCAAATCTAGATTTAGCCATGGACGTGATCAAACAAAACCTTAGCTTGGAATTAGTATTAACACCAAGATGATGTGAAGATAGACACACATTGCTGAAAAGGTGAAAGTGAAATGCATTGGTTGGAAAGAAAGGGGGAGGAGGGAGACACTTCAGAGAGCCTACAACCCCACTGACACACAATACAAGGAGGCGATGGGGTGGCTCAATGCACACAAAGTCCAGAGGCAATCTCAGCATGATGCAAAGTCCGACCACTGGAAATATGAGCGAGCAGCACAAAGCCAACTCAGAAGGGAAATACAGAGAAAGGCGGGGCAAGATCTTGAGGGCACGGTGGTCACAAGCAGAGGGTCTTGAGGGGTGCAGGTGCCATGAATGAAGAGGTCTTGAAATCTTGAGGATGTGGTGGTCACAAGCAGAGTCTTGAGGGGTGCAGGTGCCACAAACAGAGAGGCCTTGAAATTTTGAGGGTATAGTGATCATGAGTGGAGGATCTTGAGAAGTGCAGGTGTCATGAATGGAGTGGCCTTGAAGCCTTGAAAAACTGGTGGTTGAGGAAATAGACAAGGACAATAATTAGCTAATCATTGGACATGTGTGGGAAAATGATTATATTTATTTTGGAGCCTAACCCACATGCTGTTTTTGTTCTGCCCCCACATGTTTCCCTATTTGTCATCCTCCCCAATATCATCCATATCAACATCTCAAAATCCTGCCAATGACTCCTGCACCTCTCAAAACTTCAAGGCCTCTCCATTCATGGCACCTGTGCCCCTCAAGACCCTCCACTTGACCACCATGCCCTCAAGATCTTGCTCTACTTTTCTCTGCATTTCCCTCCCAAGTTGACTTTGTGTCATTTACTCATATCTCCAGTGGTCAGACTTTGCATTGTGCTGAGATCACCTCTGGACTTTGTGTTCATCAAGCTGCCCTGTCACCTCCTTGTATCATGCATCAATGGGGTTGTAGGCTCTCTAAAGCATCTCTTTCCACTCAACCATTGACTTTCTATTCTACAGACTGCACCATCACCCAGGTATGTTGTCCTCATATCTCTGTAATGAAACATTTTTTGTAGCCATTGATCTCCTTTAGACTCAATAATTTACTTTCTATTCTACAAACTCCATCACTACCCAGGTATGTCATCCTCACATCTCTGTAATGAAACATTTTTCATAGCCATTGATCTCCTTTAGACTCAGTCATCAACTCTCTATCCTATAGACTGCATCACTATCCAGATAAGCCTCCCTCACATCTCTGTAATGAACCTCCCTTTTCCCATAGCAATTCCCTATTATACAGTGTACCTACAGATTGCAATTGGCACTTTCCCTTATGCTCAACCATTGACTTTCTAACCTATAGACTACACCCAAGTGATTCTCATTCATGCAACCTTCATGTTCCACTAACCATCCTGGATACTCCATAGCCATACCATGTTATACAGGATCAAACATTTTATGCACTGCACTCTGTGCGCTTGGTAAGCAATTCCTATTTGTCTGATAGTTGAGTATACTTACCATGAATCAGTTGACTACTCTCATATCCTCAGGACCTCCTCTATGATTGTCAGCCTGGTCAAAAATTGGACTGCAATATTCAGGTAAGACCTTGTTGTTACGGTTTTCCCTTATAACCCCTCTTTTCCCTATGTCTATGGACTCATTGTTTCCCCTCATGTCTTTGTGAGATACTTATCTTCCTTCCCTAATTAGTTCCTGTGGTTCCGAACTGGAGCCTCTCGGAACCACACTTTACTTTGTCTTGCTGATTCTCCTTCTTATCTTCAACCGGAACCACAGGGAATTCCTCGGAACCCTTTGGAACCACATTTCCTTAAATGGACCAATTCCTCCTCGTCATCACTCTCCTTATGTGATGACTCATGTCCCCTTATCCACCCACACAGCCATGATACTGTGCACATAGGAATGCACAGCACTATGGATCATATAAGTAGCTACTTGACTTGGCCTGTATTTCCCCAGCTAGTTCTATGCAATCCAGTGTTGTTACTTAGCACATCCACGAGCCCCAAGTGTGCGCATTGGGTAGTGAGACACTTCTTCTCTTTGCTTCACCCACAACAAGTCTTTGAACTACTTCGAGTGTTCGCTGTGCTATGTTCCGATGCCCAGTGTTAACACTTGTCAGCTCTATCCTCCATCCTCCCTCAAAAAAAAAGTACTCACTTTTCTGTTTGGTGCACCATTGCACCATTGCTTCTGCTTCCTTCCAAAACTCAGTCTGGTCCATGTAAATCAACAACCTGAATCAATGGAGGACCACAACCCTGGGATCGTCCAACCCACGTCTAATCAAATTCTTTGCAATGATGTGTTGGTCTTCATTGTCACTCCTCCAAATCACAAGAATATTGAAGGCATTGTTTCTCAGCAAGTCTTGCAATTCAGGCATCACTGCATGTATCAATCTCCAGCTGATGGACAGGTGGGTCAATGAAGTTAATTTGTGAAACTCCCTGTCATTGCTTCCCATGTCCAGGTTGTCAAGAGATCCAGGTGGGTTATACGATTGAAAACAGTGATGGTAGTGAGGTTAATGAACTGTGTCCCAAACAACATAACAGGGTTGATGGAGAACAAGCACAGGTCAGTTAATTGCTCAATCATGTTGAAAATCTTCTGGAACTGACAGAAGGTGTTACCTCCAGCACATACATTCAGTTTGACCAGCATTGGAGCCAACCCAAGGAGCTGGGCAATCATTGAAGGAAGAATGTGGGATTCAATGTAAAAGAAGTTGATATGCTTGTGGCATATTGTGAGTGATTCCATGAGTTTCTCAGCCTTGTCCTCTGAAAAAATCCAGATTTGAGCATAAAGAACATGCTCAAGACTAACTCAGGTGTATTAACTGCATTCTTGACATCAACCACAAAAACCCCACTGGTGTTGTATGTGCTTTGCGACCAGTATGTAGTTGTACAACTCATCTGCCTCCCTGCTCACAAAATCAAAAAATATCAGTTGAATCTCAACAAGGATAAAGTGGATCTTCGATGCAGCAACCATTGTCACAGTCAACAAAAGGGAAGAAAAAAAGATGGCAGAGACAATGAGCCTTGGAAAGGTGGAATATTTTATACTTTTTGACTAAGAGTTGTTTTATATACATTACATCATAGCATGTGCACTCAGAAGGATCATGGGTGTAGTGTCTGTTTTTTCTTTATCACATGGCACCAACTCTCCCATTTCAATTTTTTTTTCTTGATCCTGAAACTATCAACTGTAGATGTCAACAGTTAAAGTATTAGCTCATTTTGATACTCATGATGTGGAGTAACCAATCAGACATCATGGATTATTGGCTTCAGATCATGTTGTCACAGAGGTGTAGGAAATTCTTTCATACATTAGGTTGTTCATTGATATTATGTAGGACCCAAGCATAATCAAGGGAATTTTTACACCATGGTCCTGCTCAAAACTTAACTTACTACCAGTACGCCCCCCTCTTATGAAGAAGGGACAAAACAATTGTATGTCCATTCCAAGGGTATCCACACCACTATCCTGTAGAAGGTCAACTCAAATTCTGTCAGGGACTTGCACTTCACTACTAATGGAGAAAGGGGAATATGGTTGTCATAAGCTTCTAGCACATCACCTTTTCAATTTATTTGGGATCTGACAGTGTTATTGTGGACTTTTAAGAAGTTGCCATCAGGGCACCAATGTGCCAGGTCAGCATTTTCTTTCCTGCAATGAACATCTGGTCAGATGACCTCGTGTATGGTTGCTAATGATGTGCAGCCCAAGGGCTTTTATGACTCTTAACTTTTTGAACAAACTTTGGAGTATTCCAACACACCACCTTGTTATTTATTGATCTGAGAACTCTCTTGCCTTGTGATCCCTGCTTATTTAGGCTTGATTTTTATCTTTGGGATCTGTTAACACTGGGCGTTGGAACGTAGCACAGCAAACACTTGAAGTAGTTCGAAGACTTTGTGTGGGCGAAGCAAAGAGAATAGAAGTCTCACTACCCAATGCACACACTTGGAACTCGTGGAAGTGCTAAGTAACAATGCTGGATTGCATAGAACTAGCTGGGAAGTATAGGTGAAGTCTGGTAGCTACTTATACAATATACAGGACTGTGCTATCCTGTATGTGTAGTAAAGGCTATGTTGCTGCATACTGCATAAGGCGGGGTGCGCAGTAGTGGGCAGTGTGGATGAATAAGAGGGATACGAGTCATCACATAAGGAGAGTGATGACGAGGAGGAATAGTTCAAATAAGGAAAGGTGACTCAAATGTGACTTAACTGGAATATAAAGTGTGACTCAACTGGAATTCCAGTGCACCAATTGAAAGTAAAGAGTTTTGAAAAATAATCAAGGAAGAGAAGATAAGTGTCAAGCAAAAATACGAGGGGAGACAATAAGTTCATAGACATAGGGAAAGGATGGGACATAAGGGAAAATCATAACATTATCCCCTTCGTAGTGCTGAAGCACCTGCTCAGCAATCAGGCCTGTCGATATCTCCCTTGTTGACCTTGTAGTTGGTGAAGTCGAGGTCATCATTGAGAAAGCCGTCATCATGGTCAAGTCCATTGTAAACTGGGCAATTGGCATGAATGTGTCCATACTCATTACATTCCCCACATTGTCTCCGAGGACACTTGGCCTGGACATGTCCTGGGGCATGTTTATGACACCAGGGACAGGTGTACTTCCCACAGAAGATGTGGACATGATCTGGTTTTCCGCACTGGTGGCACAGGAGTCATTTTTGGGGGGGGCGTTCAGGGATATTGGAAGTGTCAACATTGATTGGGTCTCATGAAGTACCTGCTCTGTCCAGGGATGCTGTCTTGACCCCATGAAAGGAATGGAGTAGGGGTCGTAGGGTGTCTCCCAACGTGTTCATGATTGTTTGGGGAAGTCTGGGAGGTAACAGGCTTTCATGGGGAGTAAGAGCTCTTCGTTGCATGTCCTCAGGGGCAGGAGTGGGTGATTGGGTGGCAACTTGAGAGTCTCCAGAAATGCTGGAGGGAGTGGGGGCATGGGTGTTGATCTTAGGAGATTTGGGAATGGAGATTGGAGTGGGAAAATATGTTCGCTCAGGGGGGATCAAGGAGGTGGGATCTGTAGGACAGGGGAAGGAGTCCTTTTGACTGTCACAGGTGTGTCTAAGTGGGAGTCAAAGGGTATGGTACAGGGAGTGTCTCCCACATAGATCCTGTACTCATGGATGCTCATGATGTCGAAGAACGGCTCTATGATGGGTCTGAGCAAGTTCTCATTGATGTGGTCCACAAAATGTCCAAATCCTTCTTCATAGAGGAGGTCAAGGATGAGGGAACACACTTCATCTACTCTGGTCTGCATGGTGGATACAAATTGCTCTGGGGAGTCATGGGGGACAAGTTGGTGGGCAGTGAGGTGGATAACTTGGTAGGTGTGGAAAAGGGAGCATAGGTCTTTGGTTTTCTTATCATAATTATAGTGCAGGTCAAGTTCCATGCATAGGGTGAGAGCAGGAGTGGTCAAGACAGAGATGAAGAGAATTCCTCGCAGGCAATGGTGCAAGTGGTTGGAGCAAATATAGTAGGGGTAAAGTAGTTCGAGGTGGTTCTTCTGGGCCATAAGGTTCATTCAGGAGTGTTTGTGCATGTTGGAGATTACCTTCCGGTTCCCAGGTATTTTCTGCTGCGGAATATCCTTTCCAAGATACCAGATACTGCCTTTGTCCTCATGTTCTGCAGTGTGAGGGGATGGAATCTATTTCGTACTCTTCTTCTCTGCTGATAAACATGGGAGGTGGTTCTGAGAAATTGGGGCCATGCTCTGCAGTTTCTCAATAAGGGAATAGGAGGGAGGCATGGAAGACATCATGTATCTTCCATGTGGGCAGTAGTTTGAGGTGGTACAACACAGGAGAGATGACCTGTGTGATTTCAAATTGTCCTTCTCATTTTGGGGATAGTTTTCTTGACAGGTACTGCAGTCAGAGGTTTCTTCCTTCCAGCCAAACTTTGTCGCCGACTTCCCAGGGGCAGAATTTATAGGAGGTCTGTTCCTTCATGATCTGTTGGGTTTTCTCATGTGCAGCAAGGGCCTCCTGTCAGGCTTCCTCCAGTTCTGATAGGCATGTTTCCAGGGCCGGAAGGAATATCTTTCCGATTAGGGGATAAGAGCATGGTTCATATCCCAGGATGAGGGAGAAGGGAGATTTTAGGGTGGAGGAGTGGACAGCAGAGTTGTGGGAGAATTCCACCATGGGAAGTAGTTCTGCCCATTGTTCTGGGTGTCCATCACAGAATATGCACAAATAGGCTTCGAGTTCTTGGTTTACTCGTTCAGTTTCTCCATCCGTTTGGGGATGATATGTAGATGAGAGTTTTAGATTGTATTTAAGGAGCCTGGCGAGTTCTCGCTCAAAGGTGGAAGCGAATTGGGGTCCTCTATCAGAGATGCAAT
>JBBPLF010000389.1:0-28753 GCA_038089615.1 Aureoboletus auriporus
GTGCCTTTGGCCTTAGCACGAAAACGTCGCATGTGACACTTGGGCCGAGCGGCTTCACGCTTGTTCAACCTCCGTTTGAATGTGTGGCTGCGCAACTCGGACTTCCGGACACTCGGACTCCCGGAAAATTCAATTCAGAGGTGTCCTCAGCAATCGACCGTTTTAAATTCTACGAGATCACGTGCTTCCAGACGCTGACATAACCCAGCGCCGCACACCGCTGGGAGTTGTACAGACGCGCATTTATGCGTTTGTCATCGCTCAGGGCATCTATGCAGGTATTTCTCGACTGGTGCCCGAGGTGTCGATGGTACACCCTTGGCAACGGTCTACAGATGTAGGAACATCGTAGCG
Organism: Aureoboletus auriporus; assembly: GCA_038089615.1. NCBI lineage: Eukaryota > Fungi > Basidiomycota > Agaricomycetes > Boletales > Boletaceae > Aureoboletus > Aureoboletus auriporus. The sequence goes on from JBBPLF010000389.1 coordinate 355, forward strand.
CTGTTGGTCAAAGAAGCTAAAGGTGCAGCATGATCAAGATTCGGGATGAATCTGACTTGGATCAAGGTTTTGGAATGGATCTGTATTAGTAGTAGCACGTCCTAAATCTCGATAAATTTACGTTCTCTATGTAAGGTTAACCCAATGTTACCTGAAAGCTTGAGCATCTGGCACTGGATGGGTCCAGGGGATTTAGCTTTTTCGGCTCGCCTCGCTAGTCTGGTGACCAACTGTCCAAAAGAGGTCAGCGGTCGACGGTTTGCCTTGTGCAACCTCTGGTCACCAGACTATCGACTTCCGGCGAGCGGCCCCTTCGAAAGTGACCAATCTGCCCACGGACGGCGCTTACGACGCCGCCAACAGCAAGCAGCACGATGCTGCCGTCCTTCACCAAGACATGGAAGGTACGTCGCCCACTGTCCCCTCACCAAGTGCGTCCAAGATTTTCGTTTTGCCATCCGTTTGCTAACCGTTCCATATTTTAACTCAAATTATTCACCTAGAATCCCTCGGAGACAAGCCCTCTCCTCCCCCTCCACGTCCTCATTCTTGCCGCAGCCCTCAGCCCCACCTCGCATCCTCTCCGTCGTCCTCTCCATCCACGTCCCACGTCCTCCCTCCACGCATCCCTCCTCGACCTTGCCCTCTCCATCCACCTCCCTCGACCTCGCACGATCATGCCGTTTCCATCTCCGTCTCATCCTCTCCATCCCCGTCCCTCGCCCTCTCCCTCCACACATTCGCCCTCAGCCTTACCTCTCGCTCCCTCTCCCTTAGTCCCACCTCTCGCTCCCTCTCGCTCTTGCCTTCCACGTCCCTCGTCCTCGCGCGGTCACGCCCAGCCACCACCTCGCATACACACCATCACCATCACCGTCGCCGTCTCCTTCGCCGTCTCCATTCTCTCGCTCCCCCTCCACACGTCCCTCCCTCTCGCCTTCAGCCCCACCCCACGCCGTCGCCGTCGCCTGGACCCACTCCCTCGTCCTCCCCACATTCCTCCCTCGCACTCGTCCCAACCCAGCTCGCATCCACATGCGAGCAAGCGTCTGCGTGGGTAGGCGTGCTTGCTTGCTCCCTCATCCCTTACTCTCGCTCTCAGCCCACCTCGTGTCCAATCCGCCACCTCGCATTCGTATGCGAGCGAGCGCGAGTACCCACGCAGACGATGCATCTGCGTGGGTAGTCGCGCTCGCCCGCCTACATGCTTTGTCCACGCTCAGTCCACCATCACGCCATCAGGTACAGGCAAGCGCGAGTGCACACACAGACGCGTCTGCGCTTGCATGCACGCTGTCGTTGATATCCTCTTCAGTGCGTCCCCTCGTGCACACTCGTAACCCATGGGTTCGCCCACATTTGGTGCACAGGCACGGTGGAACGCAGTCTGATTGTGGCTGCTCGAAGGTTGAGATGGGAGAAGCGCGTGAATAGTCATGGTAGCGCGTGTAGAAAAACAAGAGGGCAGGTCTAGGTACCATACTAATAATAAAAATATAATATGCACGGCTATGGTGGAGCGCGCTCTGGCCGCGGTTTCTTGATGTTTGATGCAGTAGAAGTGTATGAATAGCGCGTGTACCGCAACAAGAAGTGCTTTTACAAGAGCCATTTGACAAAGTTACTACAACGCCACGCTTACTAATAGGCGGTAGGTTGGGGGGGGGGGGGGGAGTCCTCGACAAGAAGCACCTCTGAGGTCTCTGTTGCCTCCGAAGACTAGTGCCTGTCTTCACATCCTAAATCCGTACCGTCTTGTTCTTAGTCCCAGAGATGTGACGTGGTTTCTCGATCTCAGGCGAAAACCCAAACCGATGTGATTGAATAATTTGGCCCAACCCAACCACAACTGTGCCTGTTTCGGCATCCCAAATCCGCAGTGTTAAGTACAAAAACAACATATTATTGACCACTTTACAGATGGCATCCCTGTCCTTCAAGGCATCGGTGGCATTAGGGGGGCGGGATGAAAAGCACGATGCTATTCAAGTTTGGATACTATTGGTTATGTCTTCTTGGGTTGTAAAATGTCTGGTGCCAAATCAGTGGACAAAAGACAACTTGAAGAATGGCAGACACTCACCAAGCTTTCGAATGGTACCATATGACCTGTCCTTCCAGGCCAATGCAAGCATATTTTGTAATTCGTAGTGCTTGACCACTTTGAAGGCCTTGGTCGTGCACCCTGAGGATGGTCCGAGTCCAGGTACCTCAGGTACCTCAGAGATCTCAACGATTAAACAGAGGAGAAGAACACAACGGGGAAGGTCGGAGCTAATGTCCACGATGTCACCGAATGCATACCTGGCCAAGTCGTTCACCTCTCTGTCAAGGTCTTGATCAGTGGGCATGTTATGGTGGGTGATGCAGAGTAAGTACTTGTTAGGGGAATGTGGCGTGGTCTTCAATATCAAGTAATTACATAAAGATTTACATCAGCAGCGTTCTCCGAATCTCTCCGTTTCAAGATGGCTTTCTTAAATAGCACGGCCCTCCAGACAATCTGGACCGGATTATTACGAGTCGTTGTCCTTCTTACTTGACTACGCGCGATCTTTCTGCCATTGCCCAGTCCGCTATCATTAGGCCAAAAAAATGACTCGCGTCGACGCCCTCTGTTTTTATTCGTCCTCCTCTTGTATTCTCTGCCAACAACACCCTTTCCGATCTCAGGATTAGAATGCATGCAGATCGAGTCCTCGGGTGACAGACACACCGATCATGATGAGTTTGACTGGACCGCCTTCCAAGATAATATCGTGATGGACAACGTTGGCCATAAAGTATCGGGGAGATGTTAGTCAGCTCGTCTCTCCGATACGATCATCCACACACAGCGCAAGCGGACCTAATGAACCGGACGGGAACCATGCGTTGTTGCCATTCGCCGATAATTTGCATGTGGAAATCGAAATATTTGATAACAGGAAACACTGCAGTACTCGTGGCGGCCTCGGAGGTCCTCGTACGGTCCATCAACCCGGCGTTCTCGCTGATCGATCAACCGTTGATGCTGGATATTGTTCACCTCGATTGATGCTTTGCGTGGTTGTCGCAAACGAATGAGGCGAACATTGAGCCGAGGGCGGGTGGTATGCTTGCAAGTGAGATAGGTGCACACACAGTCTTGATGACCGCGCAGAACATCAACCATTGCATCATTGATTAGTTGCCCATGGGCATGAAGGTCGCGCATGTTAATGAGCATTTGTAATTGAGCGTTTGTGAAATATTGAAACTCTTCGACAAGAATATGGACTTGGTCGACGAAAACAGGGAGATTGTCATCACTAGGATAAATAGAAGCGAGCGCCAAATCGGCTAGTCTGGTGACCAGCCCCTCTATGAAGTGAAGCGATGTGGCTGATATACGATAGACTGCGGTGTCCGGGTGTGTCTATGAGTTCCAGCAACAGTCGTCCGATGTAGGTCGTCCAGCCTTCATTCAACCAAAAGTGTGACGCATGAGCATGACTGTAGGTGGATCAGTCAGTGTGCAGCCAGAGAAGATACAAGGGCTTGCGTAATTCCATTTCCGAACCATGAGTGGGTGAGCTCGTGTATGGCCACGTCCGTTAGAGACCTGTCACCCGTGATGAGTGCTGAAAAGGGAGGTTCAGAACAAGCACCAGTGGAAACGATTAACTCACTTGGAGTGACAAAGGATATGCAAGGATTTTCCTAAAACGTACACATAAGATTCAGCATTGACACGAGAGAAAATGAGTTACCATGCCACCATAAGGGAAGGAATTTGGAAGTACGAGCAAATCGTAAACTCCAAATTGGTATGGACCCGCGATTTCCTCGGCAGCAGTAAGAAATATGAGGTTGATATGAATGAATTATATGGCGCAATATACGCAATGTAAATATTACCCAGGAACGTCTTCATAAAATTCATTGAAAGCGTTGGATAGGAACCCCGGCTCTGTCCATATTCCGCAATGCCAGGTCTTCCCTTCCGGCACTGAAAAAGGGCGGTATAGAATGTTACCCGCGGCGATTGCAATAAGATAAGACGGAATAGATGTATGCTAAGAACGATAAGTAATCTCAGGTTGACAAGTCGAGAGAGCATGCCAACCTGCTTGTACTCGTAACTAATGGCATCTTTTCCGACGACCCTTCCCCGGTGCGGTGGGCCATAAGAGGGTGGTGATACGCGCTGGGCAGAAAGGAGGACTGGGGGGACAGAAGTCACCATTGCATCGTACGTCTATGACAATGGTAAACCTGGGCATAAATGCGCTCAAGGATCATACATGCCAGCTTGACAGACGGTGTGTCTTGAAGTACAAAGGTGAGTGAGGAACCAGACGGCAAGTCCGATTCAAGTTACCTTGCAATGGAGCAAGAATACGCCCATGGATCGGCTCACTATGGCTGAACAAGTACGGAAATTTCTTCCCTTCCGTGAGCCTAGTCACGACGAAGAAGGACAAGACTGAGTGGCTGCCCGATCAAGGTCAGATCGAAAGATCGACATACTCTTTGTCGAGCCACAACAGTGCGGGGCTTTCCTCGGTCATCTTGTATGTGATCTTCACTGTCACTGTCTCCCCTCGACGTGTGAATGGGAGGGGGACATGGAGAGCAGATCCCATGACTGGATGCTTGGTGTCCAGTTGCGGCTGAATTGCCAGTGATCAAAAACAATCGACATGCCAAGCTGAAGACGAACCTCGACAGTATTTCCATTCACCTCGACCGATTCAATGTCCAAGACACGCGTGTCGAAGCCGTCAAGTCCGCCAGTCAAGCTTGTCAAGATGACACTATTGGTCGACCATACATCACCTTTGAGACGTTCACTTTTGCGAGCAACTGACGCGTCGCCGAACCATAGATCCGCTGTTTGTCGAAATCGATCGACCAGTCGAGGCTCAGATGGGTCGTTGCGATGTCCGTGTAGTTGGATTGCGATGTGGGATCTCTGATGAGTATTTGAGCAGCCATCGTCGAGGTTAGTATCTACAACACCCACGTGACCGCCTCGCGTTCACCGCGCGCGACGACGAGCACCCTTCTTGTTTCATTGCCACGACATGGCGACATCGCAGGCACCGACCCGCCAGGCCATCACCCTCAAAGGCTCTACGGACCTCGTCACAGAGTTCTTCAAGTATGCAGCCAACACGTACGTCGGAATGCACCTACAGCGTACCCCGTCGTTGAGACATCCAGCAGAATTTTGTTCCAGAGGGGCGTATACCCTTCAGACGACTTTCACATGGTCAAGAAATATGGCCAAACCGTCCTCGTCACGCAAGATCTCGCACTCGAAAACTACCTCGATCGGTGGGTTTCGGAACGTCCCTCTGTGCCACCGCCGAAACTAACCAACTCGAAGCATCCTCAAACAGGTTAACAGTGCGTCGGATAAACTCGCATTCTGGGCATTGCTAACACTCATCTAGAATGGCTCTTGACCGGGTCCGTCACACAGCTCGTCCTCGCGATCATCTCAAAGGACACGAGGCTGCCCCTTGAGAGATGGGTGTTTGACGTCAACCTCGTTGAAACCCCCACGGACTCTGCAGAGCCGTATGTCGATGCCCTATATGCGCGCGTTTATAACTCGACTTCATGATTTTAGGCCACCACCCAAGCCTGAATCCGAGATCCAGGCAGAGATTCGCTATATCTTGAAACAGATCGTCTCCACGGTGACTTTCCTTCCAATCATCGACGATCCTACCGTTTTCAACATACTGGCATACACTCATGACTCTGCTGATGTGCCTGCTGACGAGTGGGTGGATACGGACCCACTCGCCATTGAGGCAAGTAAAAGTCAACAGGTCAAGCTACGTAGCTTCAGTACAGACGTGCACCGGATAGAAGCAATGGTCGCATATCGATACGAGGGGTAATTTGTAGTGTTCGTCGCCTATAGTGCTTGGTATCGTGCCTGGTTGACCACCCGTTCGCTCCAGGTGTCCAGTAATATAATAGAAGATTGTCCGCATGATACATATGATGAATCCGAAACACACTCAGAAACAAAGTGTAGAGCTAGGGACAGGCGTTCGGAAGATCATCGGATCAAGGCTGTGAAAGGCTCGTCACAAACTCTGCAACTGCCGTCCAATACCCATGTTGAACACATGTATCATCTGAAACCAACGAAGCTAAAAAAACGTCGGGTGATATTTTAAGATACGTACTATGGGCTCCGCCGGGAAATTCAATAAACTTGGACTTGCCACTTCCAACTTCTGACGAACTTGCCTTGAGCTCACGATCCGTTCGAACCTTGCTGCCTTGTCGTCGAGTGATGATCTCCCACAGTTCTTGCATATGTTCGCGCGGAACGACCTCGTCCTGGACACCGCTTAGCATTAAGATAGGCGTACTCTTGGGAATGAACGGAATTTTGGACGCAGAGTCCCATTTTTGATGACATAAGAACGTGAGAGGCGAGAGAAGCGGAAGTGCATGCGGGACAAGTCGTGGAAGGTTCGTAAACGTATTCTCAAGAATGAGGGCAGTGATCTGTAACGAAAAAAATTAGTGGATATACGTGAGAAAGAGTGGAAAAGAAGACCTTGGCTGGATTTCGGCTGGCAAGATGGATAGTTACAGCGCCTCCAATGGACTGACCGTATAAGATCTAACGACATTAAACGCAGTCGAACCAACAGAAACTGAGGGTGAACCTACCACAGAGGTTTTCTGTAGATAAGGATGGGATGTAACATAGTCAAGGGCTGTCTGTGCATCTATACACAGGCCTAATAATGTGAGAGTTTGACCACCTAACGTATTTGATATATGCCAGTGTCATACCTGCTTCTGAAGGAGATCCCTCGGAATGACCATAGCTAGAAATAGCAATGAAAATGGAGCCACCTTGCGCAACGGTGGACACGCACCCTCGGTAGGATAACATGAGTACATTGCAGCGCATTTTGACATAAAATATTCTAGCCAGCGGTATGCGGTGACCGTGGTTACCACCATTACCATGGAACATTATGACAGTAGGTCGAGTTGCTGCAAACTATCCAGATCAGACGATAAGCGTGACATGTTCAAGGCAAGGACAAGGAGGCATACGTCTTCATTGGATTGGTCTTCGCTAGAATCTACATGTAAAGCATGCGCGTGAGATATCACCTTGCGCTGCATGAGCAGGTAAGAGCGGAGTGTGATGCCATCCTCAGTGCGCAAGGGGATGTCTTCGTATACCAGTCCGTATTTGGTGGGGACATCGACCTCTGGGTATATTTGAGGCTTACGGAGGGTGCCAAACCTTGGTGGGAGACGACGGACCTGTACGAGAACCGGGAGGGAAAGCGGAAGGATATATGAGGTAGTTTTGACCATAGTAAAGCAGACCACATCCTGCATTCAAGAAGCAAAGTTTAGACACTTGTCATGGCAGAGTTGGAGGTCACGGACCGATTGTGGTCAGCCCGGCTGCGGTCGCTACAGCACCCTATGGGTTAGTTGGTCAGATATGAATGGGTTATAGTGTTCGTAGTAGCAGACCTTTGCGAAGTTCTCGACGGAGGGAATGTACTTTGACATGTCCGCAGTGATCTGGGTCATTCTGAACGTGAAATCGGCAAAGTGGTGTGGCAAAGTATTTGTACATGTTTACTAAAGCCGACTGACATATCTCGACTGACATTTGACAGAAATCGATCAGGCTTATAGTACTTACTTTGAATATTTGAAGTATCGGTCAGATCGCCGCTGTCAGGTAAGTGAGCACGCTGGGATGCAATGTACTCACGAGTCGCGCGCCAGCGCTGTGAGTATCTCGTATTTTCTCATGGTACCTGTTTACTTGCTAGGTTGGCACGATCACTTGGATCAGTAATTGTCAGACAAAAGTCAGGGGAAACGCTGCCACTCTCCATGTTTCTCTGTACAAGGATTCACTCCAAGTAAGTTCTACAACCTACCTCCCTGCGAATATGTTTGAGAGGTATCTCATTGATCGCTTTCTTTCAAGCTGGGAACAAAGTATATCTTGCACCATACCGTGTGTCCGACTCCATCGCTTGGCTTCCCTAAGTGTAAGGTTCACGTCACCGCATCCAGTCACGGAATCAGTACTGGGAACATTGTCATGGAAAATCAGGAAATTTTTTTGATGGTTTTGACCCGCAGACCTACCGACTCGGAAAGACCCTGAAGCTATATAATACACCTCACTTTTTGATATTCCCCATCGACTTCTTGTCATCTTTTGTGTCGTTTCCCTCACCTTGCTCCAACACCCCACCGTCTCACCAGACACCTCCACAGTCCTTTCAAAAATGCGCTCCTTTGCTTCTGCTTTGATCGTTGCTGCTTTAGCTACCTTCAGTAGCGCTGTCCCTGTTTCCTTACCATCCGTCCCGACCGTATCTGACGTCGTTCGTGAAGCCACACCTTCTATTGCTGTCATCTTCGACGGAATCCTGACCGAAATACGGCCCTACACTGAGAAATTGAGTATGTTGAAACAGTCACGATCTAGTCCTCCGCTGACGTGCTTTGACAGCCTACCTCGATGCCGACGTCACGGTCACCGAGGTCACCACCATCGTTGCTTCGATCAAAGCTCCAATTGTTAAAGCCATTGATGAGCTCCATGCTCTCGTTGGTGTGGATGTCAGCGTTCTCTTGGCTCCTGTTACCGGTGATGTTGAGTTGACCGTCGCTGAGGTTGGTGCCGTTGTTGGTGGCGACCTTAAGGTGCATCCCCTTGTTCCGATTACTGTTGGCTCAAGCCTAACTTGCATGCTAGTTGATCTTTGAAGCTTCTGGACATGTCATCGACATCGTCGACGTCGAAGGAGGCGAAATTGCTGTGGAGGTCAAAGCTGCTCTCGTTGATCTCGGTATTACAGTTACTAGCCTCGCCGAAGCTGTTGTCCATCTAGTTGATGGCCTCGCCGTTTCTGTTGCCCCAATATTGGGTTCCGTTGACGTCGTCATTTTTGAGCTCGGTTTGGTCCAACTAGCCGCTGTCCTTGGCATACATGCTTAATATGTGGGTCTTGTCTATTCTCGGGAAAGACGCGTGCTTACACGCTGATCGACACGACAGACCCATCCTCACACACATACATGAAAATCCATTACTTGCATGGAATGTTCAAAATTTTGTTATTTAAATTTATCTGCGCACTAGTTTTTTCGTGTTTATAAAATTGGCACTCTTACGAAGACGCTGATCATGATCATCATGTGGAGGATTGTGACGGGACACACCTTTAGAGACTTTCTCCGTTAACAGTTTGGCTTGCAAGATAATTCAGTCCGTCCGAGTAGCAAGTAAATATCATCAACACAGAAAACAGCGAAGGACCTGGGAACCCGATTTCGTTCTCTTCAGAGCTGCCTCAGGTCGCAACCTTTCTTTCATAGTGAACACCAAGGGAGTGATATAGCATGGCTGGAACTGCCCAGCGGACTTGTTCAGTTGGTGATTGTCAGAACACCACGGACGAAAAGAGTACTGAGTACCGGGCACTATGAAAAGCATCCCGAACTCCCGATCACCTCATCTTTTTTTCGGAAGTCTCTGCGAGTGAAGCTGAAGTGCTACCTATGTTCCGGGGCAGTCAGTATTGGGCAGTCAGTACGACTGTGGACTCGGTGTCAAGTATGGACAGTATTTGCCGCGTGTATGATACAAATATTGAATCTGGGTGGCTCCGAAGTTCCGGCCTTCAGATGCGTGCCGAACTCAGTTCCGCAGCATAAAACCCATTAACCCCCTCCCCAATCATGGGACTTTACGTGCCCCCATGATACCAGTGCACCCCAGACAGGCTATACTACTAGTATACGGAATTTTTGTTATCATTTCCGCTGCATGGGTTAATGGTTTGTCTTCCTGACCATCGAATTGTTTGGCTTTAGTGTAACGAACGTCTCTTATTCAGCGTTTTCCCTGAATGTCACCAACTGTCCAGGTACGTTGAGCCTGTTGTGGGTGTGCAACTTGAAGTTCCAGATCGATTTATAGGTTATGCTTTGAATTCCTTAAACGAATCTGTTAATGGTTTGACTGCCCAACTTAGTTTGGCTGGATCCAGCTGCAATGCGTTCGGCCGAGACATTGCAGAATTGACAATTCAAGTTGTCTACCAATCATCGACCACGTGGGCCTCTTATTCTATAGATCTCTCTATCGCTGGTGGCTCACTAGTGATAGGCTTCGTGTCAAGATCTTTGACTCTGCTGAACAGCAATTTACCATCCCCGAATCAATAGTAGCCATGCCTTCTGCACCGGCAGAATCATATACGAGTACATCCGATCTTCTGTTCAACTATGAGGCATCACCCTTTGCGTTCTGGATCACCCGTCGGTCTAAACCACATGCAATTCCGTTGTTCGATACTAGAATATCCTCGCTACCTCCGACGCCCATAGCACCGCTGAATGAGTCTGATTCCAGCACGGCTTTCGACGCGTTTCCTCTTATATTCGAAGATCAATATCTTCAGGTAGGTCTGGAATACACGTCAGAGTATAATCAGTCACGCCTCTTAGGTGGCATCCGCACTTCCTTATGGTACCAACATATACGGGCTCGGAGAGGTGATTGCAACCTCCGGATTCAGACGTGACATAGGTGTCAATGGTGGTACTGGAACCATCCAGACACACTGGAACCGGGACATACAAGATCCTATTGACCAAAATATGTTTGTGATTTATCTGATTCATGTTGCATTAGCAGTTATTCCCCGGATCCAGGTATGGCACGCATCCGATTTACATTGAGCATCGTTTCAATGAGACCACAAACAAATCGTCATCTTCTGGTGTATTGCTTCTTAGGTATGTGGCAACGTTGACTTGCCACGCGATTAGCAAGCTTAACAGCGTGAAGCTCCGCAGGAGCGGATATATTTCTTCAGACCCCTCCTCACTCAAGTGTATCGTTCATTGAATATCGCATGATTGGTGGAATCTTTGATTTCTATTTCTTCTCGGGACCGACTCCTTCTGATGTCATATCACAATATGGGGCTATTGTTGGATATCCAATGTGGCAGCCTGCCTGGGGTTTTGGATTCCATCTGTGCCGGTGCGTTCCGTCCATTCATTGTGAGATAACTGAACGTTTGAATTATAATTCCACAGCTGGGGCTATACTAGCATCTTTGAGGTGATGGATGTGGTTTCGAAAATGCGCGCAGCCAATATCCCCCAAGAAGGTTTGTTTCGATCGTTGGTATACTCCACGTGTTCATTGACTTTGTAGTGCAATGGACTGATATCGACTTGTATGATGTGTATCGAGATTTCACGACAGACCCCGTGAATTTTCCCCCCCACGAGGTTCGGAAGTTTGTCGAAGACTTGGTGAGCCAAACACTTCAACGATCGATTTACAGAGATTTAAAAGGCATCGCACACAGGCAGTGCACAAGCAGCATTGTCAGTAATGCATTTGTATGTCAAAGTCATCAAATTTTCAGAATTCCTTCCCAGATATCCCTATCGTCGATGCTGCAATCGCGGTCACCGATAATTCTACTGATGTGGTTCGTTTCTCGCACATCATCGGGAAGGCTGGTATTTATGGTGTATATAGTATCATCCCTTCACCAGAGGCACCGAGCTGTGTGTTTGTTTCTCTACTACTCCATTCCAGTCCTTCGAACTGTTGTTACAGGGATATTTGGGTCAAGAACCCAGGTGGTTCACTTTACATAGGTGAAGTATGGCCGGGATATACAGTTCGTTTGATCGTTTAGTGTCCGGCGATGTCTAAACTAAAAACCTTGCAGGCGTTTCCTGACTGGTTCAGTGCGAACATCCAATCATTTTGGACGGAAGCACTGTTAACTGGAGCCACCTCGGAGTGGGCTTTTCAGGCATATGGCTTGACATGAACGAAGTCAGTTCCTTCTGCAGTTATTCCTGGTACGTAACTTGCACCACCATGGAACTATTGTGACGACAAATGAGTATGTATTATACACAGTGGATCTGGTGCAAATTTATCTGCGTTGGCACCTACGAGCATGGTTGGAACAGTGATGCCAGATTGGCCTGAATGGTATAGTTTACTACATCTTTCGACGAGCAAGCTTCTTATGTTCTCACTAGTTATAACGCCACAATATGGGGTCTGAGTGGAAACATGACCATTAACGGCACGTCGACCAATTCGTGTACCACGCATTCGACGACGACGACTCTCACCAAGCGAGGCATAGGTGCTAGTCAGGAAGCTGGTGCTAATCTCAACGGCCCACCTTATACAATTCATAATGGTAGTTTCATTTATGACAGATACTCTGTATTGGCTCACGGACGATATTTTTGCAGGCTTCGGGGCTCTCTCTGCCCACACGCTTGCGACAAATGCCACCCACCACGGCGGCTATGCTGAGCTCGATGTGCACAACATGTTTGGACTTATGGAGGAGAGAACGACACATCTTGCGCTCCAGAGCCTATTCCCAGACAAACGACCCTTCCTGATCAGCCGGTCAACCTTTCCTTCTTCAGGAAGATGGACCGGTCACTGGGTAAGTTGTATGTGATCTGACACCATACAACTTGGACGACCTAACCTTCAAGTCAGCTCGGCGACAACTATAGTCAATGGAAATACATGCGCCTCAGCATTCAAGGCATTCTTCAGTTTCAGATATATCAAATCCCCATGGTTGGCGCAGATACCTGTGGCTTCTGTGCGTGTCGTCCTTTGGTAGTCCATGGATGACATTTTTACGTTGCGTTTTAGTGCAAAATACCGACGAGGAGTTGTGTAATCGCTGGATGCAACTTTCCGCGTTCACGCCGTTTTACAGGAATCACAATACCTACGGTGCGATCCCGCAGGAACCCTACCGCTGGACCAGCGTTGCGGATGCATCGCGTACTGCCATCGCCATTCGCTATATTCTCCTCCCCTACTGGGTAGGTGACGTCTGCGGGTCTTATCGAGTCTTGGGCTACTTTTTGACCAATTTGTGCGATAGTATACGCTCTTTGCCAATGCCTCCATGGTTGGACTCCCACCCATCAGGGCTCTGTTCTACGAGTTCCCTGATGAACCCGAGTTGTTCGCCATCGATAGACAATGGTTAATTGGTAGAGATATTCTAGTGACGCCTGTATTGACGCCGGGCGCAACAACAGTCGACGGTAAGCAACCCATCCTCATCCGAGCATTGACTCACCTTGATGGAAGGTGTCTTTCCCGGACGCGGACACGTCATCTGGCGTGACTGGTACACGCACGCCGTCGTGAACGCGACCTCTGGAGGCAACACCACGCTCGACGCGCCGATCAGCCACATCAATGTACATATCCGTGATAACTCAGCGCTGCTGTTGCACGCACGGCCCGCATATACGATCGCTGAGACGAGGGAGGGTCCTTATTCTCTTCTTATTTCTTTGAATGCAGCAGGGACAGCGTTCGGTACGGCATATATCGACGATGGGATCAGTTCTCCTCCTACGGCAAATCGAACGGTAATCTTTCAAGTTGCGGAAGGAATGCTTAGCATCAAGACGAAAGGGACCTATCATGGCCAACTAAAGCTGTCCATGATCACTATTTTAGGCGTGGCGCAACCGAGGGTAGTCACGGTGCGCGGCCGACAAGTACGTGGGTGGAATTACACTGCTTCCGCGGAAGAACTCTTGTTACACAACCTGAAACTTGACCTTGGGAAGGATGTAAACGTGTCGTGGCATTGAGATGAATGGAACTGATCGTCATGTTTTCAGAAGATTGTTTTCTTCTTCTCGGAAATAAGTACAGATGTATATATGAACACAACGTGCAACCCTAGTGTACAAATCAAACTCGACTGCTTATATATTGAATCTTCTCACTCGTCACAATCTCCGTTGAACATGATGTAGCAAGCGTCTTTGCGTGCTGTCGCGACGTGGAAGCGACATGTACTTCATGTCAGAGCATAAAATAGTTACCATCAGATGTTCGCGTTCAGGAACCAATCGACCTGATCCATGCAGCCATGGCACGAGTTAAACTCTTCCGCTTGTGCACCACAAATGTTTGTGGACGAAGCGCGCACGTCGTAGAGCCCGTCGACGCTGGTGAAGCAGATGGTGAACTTGATGTCGGTCCCGTGCTCGGAGATGAACTGGGTGTGGACGACGACGACGACGTCGTCGTCCCCGAGGCAAATGAGGCGACAGGAGGTCCTGGGAAAGTATACTGAGTGGGTGTATTGAAGACGGTAGGATCGTAGATCCCGGGGTCGGTGTCTGAGTAACCTCCTGGAAACGTCACCTCCTGGCTCGCTGAAGCCATTCCGACTTGCGAGCCGCCGACGTTGACCTGGACCGATGATCAATGATTAAAAGAGGATCAAGATGTTTGCCCTGCGAGACACGGCATTTACCTGCGTGCAAGACGGATAGAACTCTGCGCCGCCTATCGTGGTAGCAAGATGGAGCGCGATGATCTCGTGACGGATGAGATATTGTCCACTTTTCAGGGTGGATGGGATGGTGACATTTGTTGGACTGCCGTTCACTGACCAGACGACATGTCAACCCTCGTGTGGACGTGTTAAGGAGAGACAAGTACTGATGTTCTGTTGGTACCACGTGATGTTGCCTGGTTCAAGGCCCGTCTCCTCGATCTTGAACCACTCAGCGTTCGTAGAATTGTACTGGTCGCATGTAGTGTCTCCACACGACGCCATGTATGTCATGATAGGGCCAATGTCATGTGGCCACTGCATACGACACTCAGGATTCAAGTTAGCAATATATGAAAGACGACTCACGTTGGTGCCATCACCATCTTTCCACAAAAATTGGAGTTTACTTCCAGGCTTTGCATTCGCAACGAGCGCGGCATTCTGTGCATCCTGACCGCAGTTTAGGTACGCATTAGAAGCACCCTTGACAGGGTCGATGGTGTTTATTTGGCGGACTATGGACGGGGTTGGTTGGGCGTTGGGTAAATTTCCGGCGTACGCGGTGCCATCAATGGTTACTTGCGCGACATAACCGTGCGCATGAACCTGGGTCATAAAGGCAAGAAACGAAATCAGAGCCAAGGGGAGGAGAGAGAACGAAAACAGCAGATGCAAATGCATGAGACGCAAGACAAGCTGGTTGATGCAGAGGCGCAAGAAGATGAAAAGACTGACAAGAACAAGAGAATAAAAAGAGAAAGATGTAAAGTGACCCTTGCGCACAACGCGCAGATGAGTCGGCAATGGCAGTGTCTGACGGTAACAGGGCGGGGGATTAAACTTCTTCACGAGGGCACCGTGCGGTCTTCCATTTCCCTCAGTTCAGGTAAGAAGAAGTCATCGAGTCGTCAGCGTGCCTTGCGGGTGTGGGTATGATGTGGACAGGCTTGAAGATACTGATACTAGAGGCGTGTCGTCCAAGATCCGCGTGTGCCTGCGGTATGTAGTGCCTGGCGGAGGCGGCCTCTGCCAGTGATTTGAGATTGATTTTGGCAGTCTGCCACCTGGCAGACTCGTCAAGAGTTTGAAAAGAGTTGACAACCGCCGACGTTCTCATCAACTTGTGCAACACGTGTCCGTCGCGTGAGCCTCGAGGCTGCCTCATGGGAATCTGGGATGACGTGTTGGCATAACTTGGCAATTCTGGATTCATACGACGGTGACTGAACACTAAATACCTGGGTAATACACTCGGCAAGTAAGTCTGGTATTTCAAAGTTTCAAGCCTCCTCGCCAGTCTAAGCGCCTACGCGTTCACATACCATACCACCGACTCGGAGTTATGGTTGAAAAGAATGCCGTCCTGCACGTGCTTTCAAACTATGAAGACGCAAACCGCGCGGTTTTGATGCCGGATCATAGTCCTTCATACAATTGGCATGCATCAGGAGCAGTCTGATCGGCAGCAGAATTTCTCCTAAATCTGGTGGTGAGTACATTACTACTAGTAATAATGGAACTAAAATCTCCTCAATCTGGGTCACCATTTCAAACCTGAGGCCTGAGCGCTGAGCCATGCGCCAATTTTATCGAAGTACAATGATTAAATCAACTACGAGTACGATGAAATAGATCAATTCCACCAGGGTCGCAATTTACTTACATTCTCCCTTAATGACCCAGTGAGCATTTGACTCGCCGTGATTAAACCCTATCAAGCCACACCCTAACTCGTTGCACAGACTCGTGCTTGCGAGCACGCTCTGTAGGTTGATCAAGCAGATCGCTCGATCTAAATCCACCTTGCCGTCTTGAATCACGAATTCATCAACTCGTCGGGCAACGGCGTTTCAAAAGATGTTGTGTCCTTGCCATATCCGTGAGGGTATGACGATAGGGATGTGTGAAATATGTTTCAAAGATAAGGCTCTGCATGTTGGTGTCGTAGGCGAACGTGCCAAATCCAGAAACGAGGCCATTCCGCGAGTAGATCCTTAGAGCCTTGGATTTCCTTGTGCACTATCAATGGCTGAGAAATCGGCTTGAACCCTGACACAGTACGAAGACACGCTAGATCTGACGAGCTACGGAGCATGAAAGATCCGTAGCCAAGATTAATATTGGTATAAGTTCCAGCAAAACCATCCAAAGATAACGTCAGGGTCTAATCATTGATATTCCTCGGGGTCACTTTGGGAGAGGGAGGGCTGGGTGACGCGTCAGAATGAGGACAGAAGAAATGTGCAAACCTCGTGGGCGTCGAGGGGCCATTCAGATGCAAGGCAAAGTCAAGGATCCGTTTATGAATCAATATCAAAGCCTCAAGGCCTCATCTTTGGCTTCTCCGTTTTTTTTTTGCGAATAGAGTTAAACCGATCTTATCGGTCGATAGGAAAAATACGAGCATCGAGAGTCCCGCAAGCCACCCATTATGAAAGACGAGCTAACATGTGATTAGCTATCAAACATGAAGCCCCAACAACTCGCAGCTCCCACATCGTGGCCGCGACATGAAGAACGGAGTCAGCCAATGCCAGATCCGCGGGTCCGATGATCGAATCTCCCGGACCACCCGGATATTTACGAGAAATAGCGTTAGAACATGTCATATTCTGTGGAAAGCACCCTTGGCCGTCGCCTGGAGCAAGCCCAGCTAATTCACTGTGAGAATGTTTGCTATCGAGCATAGCTCAGCTACAGCTGATCATGATCATGGTCACTGTCTGACGCTGTATGCCAAGATGGACTTTAACTTGTGCCTGTATCAAAGCAAGTAGCCTGAGTCTGGTCACTACAGAAGCCCCAAAGACACTTTAGTCAACCCTGAAAATGAGATCGGTTGATCACTACAGGTCAGATAGTCAACCAACCACTGCCAGCGCTTCAGGACGCTCGCCCTGAGCCGTTGAAATGGTGGAATACCTTGGCAAGGCGAAATGGAAACGGAATCCTTGGATCGTCATTTTCCCTGTGCCAAACTTGAATGCTTTCGTTGAACTTGAAGGCGCGAGCCGCGCGGCTTCGGGCGATCGGATGATTCGGACCGTGCCACTTGGTGGGTCACGAAAGTGATTCTGCAGATGTCCTTCATGATCAAGCTTAAGACCCACCAGGAGCACTGAAATAGCAGGCCGGGCAGAACAGGCAGGCGCCAGGGCACAACAAGCGGTGGCCGGGGTCCTAGCGTAGGCTTTGTAGTTCGTTTCCGACTTTGTCGTGTGTCATCTCCCCCAACCATAGGATCCCCGTTCAGTCCCTCTCCCACTCCAGCATGTGGTACGATCTGATCCAACGCAGCATACCTTTGCCTGTCCAAGTTAGTACTGAGCAATGGAACTCGAAGTGTGAAAGTCTTCAACTCAACGAGCCTATCCCAAATATACACCAAACCATGACTCGGATATCGATAAACTCCCGCGAGCATGTCACTATCAAACCCTCTCAAACCACACCTCAGCTCGATCTTGCACAGTTTCGTGCTTGCGTGCACGCTCCGTCAGCTCACCAGCAGGATCATTTATCCCAAATCCAACTGCCTCGCCGTTTTCAACCACAAATTCCGCAAGCCTGTGCGTCAACTGCGATTCAAAAGGCGTCGCGTCCTTGCCATATCCGTGTGGATATAGGGATGTAAAGTCGATTTCAAAGACGAGGGTCTCCTGGTGTCGTAGGCGAACATGCGATGTCCACAAACCAGGTCATTCTGCGAGTAGATCCTTGGAGTCGGGATGGCCTCGTACACTATCAATGGCCTCGAAGTCGGATAGAACCCTGGCACAGTATGAAGACATGCTGGACGAGCTACAGAGGGTGAAAACTCCGTAACCAGGATTCGTATAAGTTCCAGCAAAGGTATCCAAAGATAATGTCAGGTTCTGAACACAGATATGCGTCTTGGTAACTTTGGGAGAAGGATGGCTGGCCGACACGTCAGTCAGGGTGAGAGCAGAAGGACGGCACAAACCTCATGGGAATTGACAGGCTATTGACTGGCAGATGCAAGACCAAGTCAAGGATCCGGTTCTGAATCAGTGCTAAAGCCTCCGGTTTGTCTTCACCATTTGCGAAGAGAATTACACCGATCCTATCCCTCGGTAGGAAAGAGACAAGTGTTGATAACCACGGAAGCGAGCCTCCATGATAGACAATCTATCACGGGATTAGTCACAGAACATGGAAGACTAAGAAACTGGCAGCTCTCACATCATGCCCGCGATGTGAACTACGGAACCAACCCATGCCATATCCAACAATCGAATGTTTCGGATTGGACGGAAAGTCCACATTTGAAACGGCGTAAGAATATGACACATTCTGGTATACAGACAGTGGGATGATAGTCTGATGGTCAAAAACACCTCGACCAATCCACATTCAAATCCACCGAGACTGCGATCCAGGTATGAGTGTGTAGAAATGAGGGCACATGGACTGACCATATCAACAGCATTCGATATGACCCCTCCAGGACCAGCAAGTAAAAACGCCGTATCTTCAGGGAAGGTTGCGGGCACTCTGCGGCCTTCCTTTGTCCATCCTTGGGTGAAGTTGCCAGACGCTTCTGCTTTGGCGGGGGAAAATGTCGAAGAAGTCATTCCCAACGGTGTGAAAATACGTTCTTCCACAAAGGATGTATAGGATTGACCAGAATACACCGTGATGACATGGGTAGCAACCATATACATCTAAACAGATTTATCATCGTTCAGTACGCGCGGAAACAGAAACAGAAACCATACGATGTTGCTGTATGACCACTGCTCTCGCAGTTCAAAGGCAGGCCTTAGGTATTTTAATCGTGTGATCACTTTTTCTGGAGTATCTGAGGGTCCATAAGAATCGTCATGCCTACAGTATCGCGTAAATGAAGATGTAACTCGAACGAACGGCAGAGCTCACCGTGGTAACCCAGACATATGAGAGAGGATATCTCGCAGATTAACTCTCTGAGAAGCCCACTCGTCTATGAGCTGCCAGTCCGGTAACAATTCACTCAGTCGCGTGTACCAAGTTAACTCGGTCAAACCAGACGGGAGGGCAGTGACATTCTTGCCATTCGCAAAATCGTCCACGAGTAAACCTAGTGCCGTGCTGCAAAATGCCTTGGATACCGACGCCATGTGGAACAGCGTCTGGAGAGGGTATCAACGGTACATCCCGAGCTAAAATAAGATCGGAGGGTTGCGCACATCTGGAGTCACTTCATCTCCATCCTCTGTCCGATATCCCCAAGTGTGGAACTCGGCTGGTCCATTTTTTGGGACGACCGCGACGGACAGCCCAGTGATGTTGTTAAGCGCCAGTATCTTCTCGATAAAAGCTACGAGTTGCGGGGTGATAACGCCACCTGAGTCATTCTTCAGGCGGATGGGGGTCTCATAAAACAAATCAGGGTAGGCGTACGACACGAACTGCCAGGCCACCACCACCAACGCAACTGCAATAACAACTGGAAGGAACGCCATGGTGGTCGTTAGTAGCTGAATTATGGAGGAACTGGGA
Source organism: Aureoboletus auriporus (assembly GCA_038089615.1). Lineage (NCBI taxonomy): Eukaryota > Fungi > Basidiomycota > Agaricomycetes > Boletales > Boletaceae > Aureoboletus > Aureoboletus auriporus. The sequence goes on from JBBPLF010000389.1 coordinate 20,235, forward strand.
AACGAACTCAACGCCAGTTCTCTTGCACACGCCCCTGCCCACCGTCATTCAAAAATAGCATGGATAAGTTTGTCCAATGCGATATACCTGACCCAAGGGCCAACTGGAGACCGCGAAATTCGATAGAAGACTCATCGAACATTACTATTGGCTCGACCGTCGCCTGGAACAACAACCGCTGATTTAGTGGGAAAATTGATGTTGTACGCATAGCTCAGTAGATGAGTCATGCAACTTAGACGAGGACATTTTCTTGAGCCGTGAGTTGCTACTAATAGTCTAACGACTAGCCGAGTCCGACTGGCGAGCTCCTCCATATGGTGGTCGTAATCATATCTGCAACGAAGTCTGACCTGTTCTAATGATACACAATTTCAAACTCTATGTATGTGGTTATGCCAGATTCGGAAGACCCCGAACTTTGCTCTTACCAAGTTAACCCAAAAAACCACAGTCATGCCAAACGCTTCCGTCGAGGCCGCGAACCGCGCGACTTTGGGCAAAATCGACCATCATCGATCGCTGGCATCATCCGGGCAGCGGAGATGCCAGCGTCAGTTATCAGGAGCATGGGGTACGATCGGATCCGCAGCATGATTTCTCTCATCCAAATTTAGTACCGAGCGCTGAGCAATGGAACTCGGCATACGATGAGAAGCCTTCCAGCTCACGACGTTACACTGTGTTTTTTTTTTTTCCATATACTGCATCACCGTGATCCTCCCTTAACCTGAGTATCTCACCATCAAGCCCTTTCAAACCACACCTCAGTTCGATCCTGCACAGTCAGTCTCGTGCTTGCGTGCACGCTCCGTCAACTCATCAATAGTATCACTTATCCCAAATCCAACCACCTCGCCGTCTTCAATCACGAATTCTGTCAATACTCCCATCAACCACGACTCAAAAGGCGTCGTGTCCTTGCCATATCCATGTGGATATAAGGATGATTTCAAAGAGGAGGCTCTGTTGGTGCCGTAGGCGAACGTGCGACTTCCACAAGCGAGGCCATTCTGCGGGTAGATCTTCGAGCCTATGTAGTCATAATTTCACAATGGACATGGACGGCGGAGGTTGACAAATGACAATATCACCAGGGACATGGTCAGCTGATGAAGAGCTCCTCTGCCACTTGTATGGCATGTAAGTATGGAGGAGCTGGTTGGATTAAAATACTAGTATGGCAATCATTCGGTCGAACAATGGTTTAACATTTTAGTAGCAGGAATTAACACATAGATATTGTAAGGTACGTAATGTATGTGATCACCGCTTAACATAACCAGTTTTCACTGAGAATCACAACGGACTCACATACAAAATGTGCAAGTTGCAAGTTGCCAACGCTGCCAGTGTTGTTTGCACAACTGCAATATTGCTTGCCAGTTGAATTGGCAAACCAGGGTTTGACAAAACCAGATAAATGATATCAACAGAATTATGTACTCGAAAACATAGGACATCATAGAACACGCCTCAGCATAGCTTCTCTTTGTGTCTACAGCATCGTGTAAATAAAGATGCAACTTGAACAAGCATAAACCTTACTGAGATACCGCAGACAGATGAGAGAGAATGTCGCACAGATTGACTTTCTCAGTGGTCCACTCTTCCATGAGCTGCCAGTCCGGTAATAATTCGCTCAAGCGTGTACGCCAAGTTAACTCGGTCAAACCGTGCGGGAGCGCACTGACATTCTTGCCATTTTCAAAATCGTCTATGAGCAGGTCCAGTGCCGTGCTGCAAAACGTCTTGGACACCGATCCCACGTGGAACAATGTCTGGAATGGAATAATAAATACACAAACAGTGTCAATACTACGTCCCGAGTCGAAACAAGATGAGAGGGTTACGCACGGCTGGAGTGGCTTTATCTCCACCTTTCGTCCGATATCTCCAAGTGTGGAGCTCGGCTGGTCCATTTTCCGGAACGACCGTGAGGGATAGACTGATGTTGTGAAGCGCCATGGTTTTCTCGACGAAAGCAGTGAGTTGCGGGGTGATAACGCCATCATGCTTCTGGCAGACGGGGGTCTCATACAACAATGTGGGGTAGGTGTATGACACGAGCGGCCAGACCACCACCACCAACGCGACTACAACTGCAAGGAGGAGCGCCATGGCAGTCATTGGTAGCTGAATGTACGAGTAGCTGGAAAACGAACCTGATTTATAGCTCCCTGCGCGCCTTGGAAATAACACAGATCAGTGCATGTCAAAGGCGATACAGTACCCAAAATCCCCAAAGTATCCAACATGGGGTCGTTCCGGATGACTGTGAGGATGTTTGACACATTCAGCTGACATTTACCAACACTATCACTGGAAAACTTACCAAGTGCATGTATGGAAGTCAGATCCGTCCCAGTCGGATCCAAGGCAGGCGCCGCTTGTCAACGCTAGAAGTATTACCCCAACCCACGACGTGTGCAATATTAAAAAAAGGGCTATGCAGGCGCAAAAGATCCAACAACTCTCCCCAGTGGACAAAAGACCCCAACAATGGGGGTTCAGGGATGCGGGGATACCCGTGTGGCGAAACAGAAATGCCGCCTGGGCCTCGTTTTCCCTATACACAATGAGCGCACACCCCGTGACTTGGATCGGGGGTTCCGGATCAATCGATCCTGTCCGAATGCGTGCCGCAGGCCGCAGGCGTGATTCCGCCAGGCGTCTTTTACATGTAGGGGCATTTTCCGCCGTCTCAATGGAATAAAGAAAGCCTGTTGTCCGATCACGAACCCGTTAGTAGTCATCGGTCACGTGCCTCACCTTCGTAACAAGACACGAGATCGCATCTAGAGCGTGAACGTGTGTGTGTCTGCGAAGGGCGCCACCTTTTTGTGTAATATTTGTGGTGTCGGGCTGCGCTGTTGTGGCCGGGTTCTCGATTCAAGCCTGAGACCCCCCTTCTTCTCCAAAAATTCAGATCTAGTAGTCTCAACCAATCGTTCTTCTTCGACACTACAACGGACGGAAGGATGGCTTAAAGCGCCAAAGAAGGTCTCATCGTTGAGGTGGGGAAAAAAAAAACATGATTAGCTCTGATGTTGGTACTGACACTGACCGCGTGACGTAATACGTGGGAAATCATATTTCCTGTTTTCTTTTTTCTTTGGGTTTTTTGTCTTTTCCCCAAATGTGACCATCAAACCCTCTCAAATCACACTTCAGCCCGATTTCGCACGCTCCTGCTTGCGCCCACGCTGCTTCACATCACCTATCCCAAATCCAGTCATCCTACCATCTTCCATCACGAATTCCGCCAACCGGGCGCCCATCACCTGCGATCCAAACGGCGTCACCTTCTTCCCATAGCCATTTGGGTATAGAAATGTAATGTCGATGTCGAAGATGAGGCTCTGTTGGTGGTATAGACGAACGTGCGATGCGAGGCCATTCCGCAAGTAGGCCGTCGGAGCTTGATGTGCCGCGTATCGTATCAAAATGGGATTGAACCCCTGGCGCAGTATGAAGACGTGCTAGACGGGCTACAGAGCAAGAGAGACACGTAACCGGGATTGGCATAGGTTCCAGTAAATGCATCCAAGGATAACGTCAGGTTCTGATCACTAATTTCCGTCCTTGTAGCTTCGGGAGGGCTGGATGGCGCGTCAGTTAGAATAAGCAAAGAAGGATTAGGAATGCACGAACGCAGTCGAGGGGCTATTCAGATGCATAGCCGAATCAAGGATGCGGTTCTGAATCAACGTCAAAGCCTCAGCTTTGCTGTAACCATTTGCGAATAAAGCTACACTGATCTCATCATTCGGTAGGAAAGAGAGATGTGTGGAGAGCCACGGAAGCGTTCCATCATAATAGACCATCTAACGTGTAACAGTCATTCGCTATCAAACATGAAAGATATGCAATGGACAACTCTCACGTCGTGTCCCCGATATGAAGTACTGAACCATCCAAAGCCATATCCAGTGATCGAGATTTCTGAATTGGTCGGATGGTTAGTAAAAATAGTGTTAGCATATGACACATTCTGGTAAACAGACAATGGGATGACGGTCTGGTTGTCGAGAACACCTCGACCAATCCACATCGAAATCCACCTGGACTGCAACACAGAAGGTCCATATATGCATATAACAGAGGTACATAGAGACTGACCATATCAACGGCATTCGATATAACCTCTCCCGGGCCAGCAAGCATCACTAAAGCCGTATCTTCAATAAAGGTCGCGGGTACTCTACGGCCTTCTTTTGTCCAGCCTTGAGTGAACTTGCTGGACGCTTCCGCTTTGAACGGGGAAAATGTCGAAGACGTCATTCCCAAAGGTGTGAAGATTCGTTCTTCAACAAATGACGTATACGATTGACGAGAATACATCGCGATAACATGCGCAGCAGCCATGTACATCTAAACGGAGATCAGTCATACGCGCGGAAAACAGAAAAAGAGACAAGTATACAATGTTGTTGTATGACAATCGCTCTCGCAGCTCAAAGGCCGGCCTTAGGTATTTCAAACGCGCGATCACCTCTTCCGGGGTGTCTGAGAATGCAAACGAAATATCATGCCTACAGCATCATGTAAATGGAAGATACGACTCAAGCAAACAACGGCAGAGCAGGATGTTGGATTTGGAGCGTACGGACGACACCATAACGGAGGTGTTCTGTATAAACTCGACACTACTGTATGACTAAGCTAAGGGTAGGTATGTATACGAGTACATTCGGTCGTAATACCTCTAACACAGGATAGACCTCACCCTGGCAGCCCAGACACATGAGACAAAATATCCCGCAGATTGGCTCTCTTAGAAGCCCACTCGTCCATGAGCTGCCAGTCCGGTAACAATTCAATCAGTCGCGTCTGCCAAGTTAGCTCGGTCAAACCAGGCGGGAGGGCAGTGACATTCTTGCCAGTCGCAAAATCGTCCATGAGTAGACCCATAGCAATGCCGCAAAACGCCTTGCATACGTCGATGCTATGTGAAACAGGGTCTAGAGATGATGTCAACACTGCATCCCGAGTCGAGAGGGTCGCCTAGTGCGCACGTCTAGAGTGACTTGATCTCCATCTTCCGTTCGATATCCCCAACTGTGTTGAACTCGGCTCGTCCAGTTTTCGGAACAATCGCGACGGAGAGCCCAGTGATGTTGTGAAGCACCAAGGTTTTCTCGATAAAACTCGAGAGTTGCGACTCGGTGATGACAGCATTTCTGTACACACATTCAGCAAACAGTGACAAGGGGTATCAGTGTATGACACGAGTGGCCAGGCCACCACCAACAACGCAACTACAGCTCCAACCGTAAGAAGGAACGACATGCTAGCTGGCAACGAACCAACTTTGGCGCTCACGCTGAACACTAGGCTCGACCCCTTCTAAATAGGACCTGACATTGATAGTGAGATGTCGACGTCAAACACCGTGTGAATCCTCAATCATGTGAAACAAGTGGATACGAAGGAGAGCTATACAAAGCGACAGATTTACAAAAGACTGGTATACAACACAAGCGAGAGCATAATTAAGTCGTAACGATGAATGAATGACCAATGAATTGAGTAAATAACCTTGTCGTGAGGTACTGCAGCGGATGAGGTGATTCCGAACATGTATGGAAAGGGTGGAGGGGCAATACGCCTCGCGACTTGCGCGAAATGGCGTCATTTATCCCGTCGGGGATACAGCGACCAGCTGTTTCACATAAATGGCCACGATCCAGTCACCGGGACCAAAGAGTTGCCATGCGCACCCTAGCACTCACATACCCGTTGTGCACAACGTGGAATTTCATTCATCATACCACGGCATGCACCGAGAAATATCTCGACTCATGCGCCGCGCTGTACGAGGCGACGCTTGTGCATTCCCCGCTTGGAGTGGTCGCGCTTAGCGAGCACCTGGTTGGACGTCACATAACAGAGAGTGCTCCCTGGATTAGGAGAAGTAGTAGTAGTCGAAAGTCCTGATGGAGTTGACGAAGGAGTGTTTGTGGGAGCGATTGTAGCAGTTGGGGAGGAAGGAGAGGAAGGGTTAGTGGATGCTGTCGCATTTGGTAAGGGATAACGCGAAACAAAGAGGGAAAGGGCTGAAAGGAAACAAGGAAAGGACGGAACTTACCACTTGGAGAGGAGACTGTGGGTGAAGATGAACTTGGTGTCGGTGCGGCAGAAGAATTACCGGAAGAACCACCAGGTTGAGTTCCACCTAGAACTGCACCGTTGCCAACAAAGGCAGCTACAGGAGGACCTGGGAAAGTGTAAGTCAGAGGGGGATTGTAAATCTAACGGTCGTTTTCAGGTTGCATTCATGGGAGTTGATTGAAAGGCTCACGGAAGGGTCGAGGATCCCTGGGTCAGTGTCGGAGTAACAACCCGGAAATGTGCATTCTTCGCTGCTGGATGCAGCACCAGACCCTGAACCTCCGATGTTGAGCTGGATGCAGGCTGGGTAGAATTCCGCGCCGCCTTCCGACATGGCGTTCTGAAGGGAGATGAGCTCCGAGCGGAGAAGATAGCCTCCGGAAGCTATGTTGGAAGGGATGGTGACATTTGCGGGCATCTCCTGCGCTGTGATTGCCAGGTTCTGTCAAGGGGGAGTTGTGTGATATCGGTTTATAAGGTAACATACCGATGTTGCCCTCATACCAGGTGGTGCCATCGGGTTGAATACCAAGCTCCGAGATCTTGAACCACTCTGCATTGGTAGAATCATAGGATGAACAAGAGCCGGAACATTTGGTCATGAAATGCATGATAGCCCCGGTGGTGTGAGGCCACTGTCAAGAGCGTTGGTGTCGAAAGGGAAGATAGAACGATTGGGGACGGACATTGGAATCACCGGTAGCGCCACCAACCCAATGAATCTGGAGTTGGCTCCCTGGATTAGCATTGGCGACATTGGAAGCCAAGGTTGCATTCATGCCACAGTTGATGGATGGATTCGTCGCGCCTTTGACAGGGGAGATGGTCGACACCTGCACCGCGAAGGGGTGAGGTATGGGGGAGTGCAAGTCGGGCGCAAGGACTGACCTGTCTGATGACACTCGGGTTGGTAGCGCCACCTGGCTGGTTTCCGGGATATGATTGACCGTCGATGGTGACGGAGGCAACATATCCATGGGCAGAGACGAGAATGGGCAATAAAGCGAGGAGAACGAAGAGGCGAGTCATTTGGCACGCTCAACGGCCACTCAAGAAATAAAAAGAGATCGGTGCAGAGAACGTAAGAAAGATGGACGTACTTTTATACTGTGTGATGCATGGATGTGGGATGGATGCTGTGTGTGGGCCTCATGTAGTATGATCGACGAACAATGCTTAGCCGATCGGACAATAAGCGAATCGTTTCCAGGTCAACATTCCATTCTCGACCTGTCCATTGTTCTGCCATGTCTTATATAAAAAATCATTCCCTGGCCATTCAATCCATTCTTTTTCTTCTCGCTGCGCAGGTCCAGCCATGATCCCCACTCTCCTTCTTTCGCTCCTCCTTTCCACCCTCGTTTCAGCCCACGGCTACGTCGACAAGGTCACCATCGACGGCAAAGCTTACCCGGGCAATTCTGTCGGCACCACCCCGACGATCAGCTCTGTCATTCGTCAGGTCAACACCAACAGCCCCGTCAAGGGTGCGACCAATCCCGATCTTAGCTGTGGCCAGGGTGCCAACCCAGCTGCCGACGTTGCTACCGCCAACCCTGGTAGCACCGTCGAGGTTTCCTGGGTCGGTGGCACCACCGGCAGCTCCCCGGTTGGTTCCCTTTCCTACTACCCTCCAAGGACGCGTACTAATTTATGTCTAGTGGCCCCATAATACAGGTCCGATCATGCACTACATGGCCCAGTGCCAGGGTCCCTGCACGAATTACAACTCGAGTAATGCCGAGTGGTTCAAGATTTCAGAACAAGGTCTCAAACCTGACAACACATCTTGGTACCAAGCAGAGCTCCGTATGGCCCTTTCTCGTCTGGCTAAACCACCGCTCACCCACGTTCTAGAGTCTGGAACTCCAGCATCAGTCACTATTCCCGCTACTCTTGCTGCAGGCGACTATCTGCTTCGTTCTGAAGTCATTTCACTCCAACTTGCCTTGACCGAGGGTGGTGCAGAGTTTTTTCCCTCTTGCATCCAGCTCTCCGTCGGTGGCAGTCAATCTGGTAAACCCACGAGTAGTGAAGAAGTCACTTTCCCTGGTGGCTACACCGACACTGAGGCCGGTATCTTGACCCCCAACGTAAGTCAAGCGCGCGATCCGTTCTGTCCCACCTCATTGATTATTCACGGTTCTCAGATCTACAACCCTCCCATTACATATACCTTCCCTGGCCCGCCTGTCGCTGCCTTTGTCTCGGGAGGCTCTAGCTCCGCATCCTTGACTGGTTCAGGATCTTCCTCTCCTTCCGACGTGCCTACCCCTTCGACCGTGCCCACCCCCTCGACCGTGCCCACCCCTTCGACCGTGCCCACCCCCCCCACCTGGCGGACCCCCTCGGCCCTCCCCACCCCCCCCACCGCGGGCCCCGCCCCCCCCCCGGCACCACCCCCC